>OMNZ01029557.1:0-15921 GCA_900303255.1 Lesueurigobius sanzi
ACAGAGTCCAGGGGCCCCTCCTCTCACTCACCTCCTCCACAGAGTCCAGGGGCCCCTCCTCTCACTCACCTCCTCCACAGAGTCCAGTGGGCCCCAGGACAGAGCTGGACCTCCTGACCAGCCTGTTCAGTCTCTTCCTGTCCCGCTCAGTGCTGCTCGGGGCCCAGCAGACCACAGCGTAGAGGACAGCAGAGGCCACCACAGAGTCATAGACAGTCTTGAGCAGAGGTCTGCTCACTCCCAAAGACCTCACTCTCCTCAGAAGGTAGAGGCGACTCTGGCCCTTCTTGTACAGAGCGACAGTGTTGTGGGACCAGTCCAGTTTATTGTTGAGGTGAACACCCAGGTACTTGAAACTGTCCACTACCTCGATGTCCTCTCCCTGGATGTTCACCGGTGAGTGTGGTAATGTCCTTCTCCTCCTGAAGTCCACCACCATCTCCTTGGTCTTAGTGGTGTTCAGGTCCAGGTGGTTGCTCTTACACCAGTTCCCAAAGTCCCTGATGAGCGACCGATACTCCAGCTCGTTCCCCTCAGACACACGGGCCACAATGGCTGAGTCGTCAGAGAACTTCAGAGATGACATCTGTCTGTGTTGTAGGTGAAGTCCGAGGTGTAGATGGTGAATAGAAAAGGTGAGAGTACGGTCCCCTGGGGGCCCCAGTGCTGCAGATGACCACCTCAGACTCACAGCTGCGCAGCCGCACATACTGTGGTCGGTCTGTGAGGTAGTCCATGGTCCAGGCAGCAAGGTCTTTTCTCCAACCGTTAGAACAAAGAGGGGTGGGACTTACAGGTAAACTCCTCCTACTGGTTCTTCATAAAAGACCCATGAGCGGTCAGGTTTGCTCAGTGCTGACGAAGTTCTTTGGATGAAGAACAAAACATCCTACACTTTACTACAGAGTACAGATGAAGAATCTTTGCCTCATATGTAATTGCTGAGAATAAAGTAACATTCCATGTAACCGATCAGCATGAAAATTAAACAATAGTACAATGGCTGCTTGCTGTTTTGTCGCTCATTATGTATTTTCTCCCTGTTTCGGATTTCAGGTCATTTTCTTTCTGTTCTAATGTATAGCTTTAGGGGAAAAGTTTAACCGTCTTTGTAAAGCTATTTTTAATGAGTCGCAGAGGGATTTAGTGAAACTCCAGGTGGCTACTCTGACTTTGAAACTTCCTGCGCTGTTACAAATGACAAGAAGTTTAACATCTGGCTGGAAGGTACATCAATGCCCCAGGCATATTGTGAAATTGTGTAGAATACTGTCCATAATACCTACTTTTTTCTCTCTTTAGTCTCTGTTTTTTTGGGTTTTTTTTTTTAACAAACTCCCTGTGGGACATGTCACTTGTATTTGCTGATGTTTCTGTCCAGCCTTAACTGTAAAACACATCACCAGAAATTTGAGCACATTTTGGTCAGCAGTCTCTCACATACAACTGTATCAGCAGCAGCCGCCGTGTCGGACATTGACTTTTTTATTTACTTTGCAACTTAGAATATCAGCATTTATCCCAAACATAGCAGACCTGGTAGTTTAAAAATATAAAGTCCTTGTCCGGTGGTGGGACTTTTCCAGGTGGCACTCAAGAATCATCAATAATTTAGACAGTGATTCTCGACTGGTACGGCATCGGAACCCACCACCATGTTAGAATGAGCTGTAGTAACTATACAGTAGTTACTATAGTAATAACTGTAGTAGTTTAGTTAGGTGTGACTAACACTTCTACTTAAGAATTGTGAATAAAGTAGTGTTAATTAATCATTTATTAAGGTGTAGTTCTTATAAAGTGTTACCAAATAGGGTATTTACCACACAATTTGTTGCTGAATAAGCATGACCTGAGCATATAAAGCTGAAATCTTGACCTATTAAACAGACTACACCGCAAAAAATAATCTACAAATAAGTAAAATTACACTGCAACAAAATGATATCTTACTCAAATGAAGTATCTTTTCTCTTAATTTGAGTAAAGGTGGCCACATACTAGAGGATTTTTACTCTTTTGAGACTTAAGATCTGTGCAAAGACAACACACACTTAAGGACGGACATGAGGACACACACACACACACACATGAGGAGTCCCACCACAGATCATGCCATGAAAAATCTGGCTAAAAATCCTCTAGTGTGTGTCCAGCTTAAGTAAGGACATTTTTTTTGCACTTAAATTAAGAAAAAAACATCTCTTTGTACTTGAAATTAGATATTAAAGCTCAATGTACTTGAATGATTTTTGTTTTATTCTTATTTTAAGTGCAAACATTGACTTTCCTCTGGCAGATTTTTAACTTGGCAAGTCAAAATGACTGAACTCTCAGGGAAAGGCAACCCACTGAAAATCGTTCTATGACCCACTTTTGGGTCCCAGCCACCAGTTGAGAATCACTGACTTCATCTCATTTTAATCAGAGATACTATCATTTAGGCTTTAGTAAAGGCTTTAGGTGGTTTTCTGGTTTAGACAAGGTTCATAAATAGTTTAAACATAATATACAACAGGGACAGGCAACGTCAGGCCCGGGGGCTAAATCTGGCCCTCAACCATATGCCCTTTGGCCCCCAAGACAAATTAGACAAATATAATGACACTCTAAAGATCTAAATACTGGTTAAAGTACTCAAAAAATACAGAAATAGTCAATTTATTTAAAAAAAAATTCCTTGGGGGAAGACCTCCAACCCCCCCCTCCCCTTTGAAGTCTATATAACGTATGAAACAAGTAATAGTAGAAAGTGGATCTTCAGTTTTGATCCACCATGGGCAGTTTCGACCCTTGATCTATTGACTAGGAAAAAGGAGGCTTGGCCCGCCTCCAAGCAAACTTGCCTACCCCTGATATACAATATACGTAGGTATATTTTGGACCTGATTTGTTCCTGATTTAATCTTGATCTTGAAGTTCAACCATTATATTTGCCGCTATTAAACACTGAGCCATCATTAAACTATTTATTTTTTCTCTGACAGGGCATCTTGGGCTCTGGTTTTGCCCTCAAAGTCCAAGAACAACACAGACAGAAGCATTTTGAGAAGCGACGAAACCCCGCAGCCAGCCTCATTCAGGTTTGTGATCCCTCATCTATCTGCTCCAAGTGATGCGACTTATAGGTCATAGTTATATTATAAATCGATGGCACAGTCACTGTTCTCAGAGTATAAACCTCAAATTGCCAAAATGTAACAAAGCAAGTGATATATTTTGACACACAGCACTCCATAAAAAATATATTTCTTGTTTAACGGTTCACTTTGTTCACTTTTATTACTTCTCCTCCTCCAGGTTGCGTGGAGATTTCATGCCACCAACCTTTCTCGAACAGATCTAGTGTCCACGTGGGATTTTTATGAGCAGACTGTTGCCGTCCCCATGTTCAGGTGAGCTAGTCAAATATTACCATGTACAGTACAGTGAATATCAAGGGAAGCCAGAAAGAAAGACAGAAAACTGAGCCCAGTCAACATTAGCTTTTTATTTAAATATAACTTTAAGCTTCTCTAAGTGCTCATTTGTCATACTGTTTTAAAATGTAGTTAGTTTTATTGGCAATGACATCAAAACTCTTTGACAAACTTTAGTGGCTCTCCGCCAGAAGTCACTTTACTAAATTAACAACAGTTCAGATCTGTGATGACTCAGCATTACTACACTTTCTTCTTTCCTCCTTCTTCTTGTGTCTCAAAGTAGCAAATCACGTCTCTCCGGATTTGCGGAAAGGGCGACGGTTAGCACTTAGCCGACAGGACAAGTGCCAGAGCTAATTGTGCATCACTGTAAGCGAGATTTAACCTTTGAATAGTGACACGCTCTTTGCCCCTTGTGCAGAATAATCCCACCTCTGAACCAGCTGGACCTGCTGCGCAATCTGAAGGGCAAGTCGTTCAGGTAAAAGACAGACTGGTTCACATCAGGCTGTTGTGACAATCATGAGGTCGGTAATGAGGCTAAAACTGTTACATCCTAAATTATTCATGTTGGTGAAAACATCATGAGCAGTGAAAGGTAATGTTGTTTAAGTGGTTGATACATGGGCTACATCATCTTACTGCCAATGAAACAGAATTGATTTCTTTCAAATGATACAATGTATAAATCTGTAAAGGCAAATAGATAATACAAAAACTTGGCAATTGTCTAAATTAAATTACAAAATGCACCCACACATCCACAGATGAAGTAAAATATTGTAATATTTATGTTTATTCCAAACAAAACCAAAGTAAAATATTGTGGTCTGTATTCATTGGTTGATAAATGTGATATTATTCATAACTGGCTTTATTTCAATGTAATACACCAAGGTTTAGGTTCCCATATGCAGTGTGAAAGCTTGAATAATGCATCCTTTAAGAATATGGCTGGGTATTGCCAACAACACGGTACGATACATATCCCGATACAGCGTCCATAATACAATACATATTATATATCCATATACAGTATATCCAAAGAAACTGAAAAAAAATTATCTTCTTGGTACAATAAATAGTAGTTTTTATTATGCTAAATATGTTTAGCAACTGGAACCTGCACTTGCAGTAGTTAGTGAGCGTGTTGTGATGTGAATAAACCATGGGGTAAAACAAGCAGATTTAAGTCATTTTCTTTTATAATTTGCGTATCACGATACAGGTGCCTCGATACGATACACATACTGTACTGTCGAGGGCTCCGTTACGATATATTGCTGATACGATATATTGAGCACAGCCCTAGTATAGACTCTAGACCCGCTGTTGCTAATGTGATGTCCAAACTCCTCATGTGCTAAAGCAGTGGTTCTCAACTGGTGGGTTGGAACCCAAAAGTGGGGCGCTGAACGATTTTCAGTGGGTCATGAGAATTTTATTGACTGATTTTATTGACTGAAGAAGTATTAAAAGACATTACGCTGCAAAATTTTTTATCCCGACTATAAGTCGCACCAGCCAAAAAATGCATAATGAAGAAGAAAAAAACATAAGTCGCATTTTTGTAGTTGGGGGATTTATTTTATTTTACATTTCATCTTGAAAGGCAAGTTATAATGATAACAATAGAATAGAGAACACCAGGCTGAATAGGTGTCTGGTATGTTAACGTAACATATTAACAGTTATTCAAATAACTATAGCATAAAGAACACAATCGGTTTGAAATAACAAACATGTGACATTATATTTTTCAATATATAAGGCACCTGAGTTGAGTATAAGTCGCAGGACCAGCCAAACTATGAGAAAAACTGCGACTTATAGTTCGGAAAATACGGTAATACCAACTAAAAACATCTGCCAGTGGACAGAAATATTAGATATTTCTTTCTTAATTTAAATACAAGAAACAGATTTCCATAACTTACCTGCTCAAATCGATGGCAAATATACTTATTTCATGAAAATTCTATTCAAATTTTCTAGATGACTTTATGCCTTTCTAGGCTTATTATGCATATTCAACAATAATTGTGTGGAAAATACCATATTTTACATTATTCAATTCTTATTTGGTCTCGGCTTGTCATACTGGGTGTCACTGCAGTACCAGTTGAGAACCACTGTGCTAAAGCCATCACACGCTTGTATAATACTGTGCTGATATTTGTTGCAGGAAGGACGCTCCAGCTGACACCTCTCCCAGGTCTGTAATCTGATTGGCTCATATTTCTCTCCAGCTCTTTGGCTCTCAGCTGCTGCTCAGGCGCTCTTCTTGGGGGAGTGTGCTCTTTAGTGTGTGTGTTTGTGCATGGTGCTTACTGTCAAACGCTGTGAGGATGTGCGGGAAGTGTGTCAGTGTGTCAGACATGGATGTGCGCCTCCTTCAAGAACGGTCATGCTGCTTTCGCTGACATGCTCAAAGAGCAGCGCACCCTGGCCTCACTCCAACCCACATCTTTATGAAATATTCACCAACCATCCGCTGTTCTTTGATGCTATAGCTGCTAGCCTCACCCTGGGGAGAAGTGGATATGGACACTCCGCTTTGCTTCTGTCACTGTCACTGACCAAAGCGTGAAACTGTTGACTATGTGGTAACATTTTATCATGACTTTGTCTTTTACAAACATTAGAGTGGTGGGAGAATGCAGGTAAGCTTCTGAAATAGTTTAACAAAAATCATCAATTCTTTTGAAGTAATATTTCTCATTTAAATGCCATGAACCCAGCACCAAGTGACCGTTAAGGATATATATTGCTAGGGTAGAACAGAAAACTAAAAGGCCAATTACATAACATTATTATAGATGTATTTAAACTAGATTTCAGCATTACTGTAGGTGCGGTTGCAGTGATTTTACTACCCACCTGTAATGCTAGACAGAAAAGCTAAAGAAACCTAGTTATAATAAAGTGTTACTGACTGACCGGATTCGCACACTGCTGTTGTTGTCACTGTATCCACTGCTATCTGATCTCTCTGTCTCCCCCTATGCCACCACTGCAGTAGTGAAAGTGCACATAAAGACACTCTTTGCGGGTGCTGTCCAAGAAACATTAGGTACAGTGCTGCACAGTCACTAACTGCACTGCATTCTGTGTGCTTCCTCCCATCCCTACTTTGAGTTCTCTCTTCCTTTACCGATATGATGAAGATCAGCTTCAATTAAAAGGGTTGGAGGGGTATTTTGCAAAATCTGCATTTTTACAGCTTTTAAGCATGCTACAATGTTAAAAACATAGTTGGAGTTGCGTTTTGAGGCACTTGAGCATGTTTGACCTTCCCTGACTATTCTTACACTGTAAACCCAATGCTAATCCTAGCTAGAAATATGTGTTACTTTGCTTAAAGTTAGCAAAATGGTGAAGTTATTAAATATTTAAGCATTTCTAACTTTTTATTGTTAGAAATGTGTTTTTATAGAGTAACATTCCTGTCCTAAACCTGGCTATCTAACTCACATTGTGCAGCTATCATTAACAGTGTCCCTTAGATAGTCATGTAACTAGCTCAGACTCAGATATCCAAGCTCACCATGCGCTCAAGAAGTCAAGTGCTCAAAAAGACATTTCATTGCAACGATTAGCTAACATAACTTAAAATAATGACGTGTTCTTACTTGCTTTGGATTATTCAAGTACATTTAACTTTTAAACTGTATTTAACTCTGCTAAGGAAACAGGTTTATCCCAGGGTTTACAGTGTTGAAACAGTGGCAGCTTATACAATGCTCTCCCTGAATAACCCAAGCACCTCCCATGGTCCTGTGTAACCAGGAGGTGCTTTCTTACTTTGCGCTGTCTTGAAAAGCTTATCCCTGGGCTTACCCTGATAGTATGCTATGGTGGCTTGTTGCGAAGGGTACGAGGAGCTAAGGACACTGTCTTGTTTAACCAAGAAGAATAACAAAGGGGGAGAATTTAATGTATTATTTTTAGACCGTTATAGCAGTTTCTAACCAACAGGTGTAAGACAGAGATCAAGCAAAAGGCATAATACCTTCTCTTTAATACTTCAAATTAAACTCTTATCCCAAATCCCACAAGGATTTTCAATGTAATCTTCTTTCTTTTTCTTTTTGTTGTTGTTGTTTTTTTTTTTACGTTCCTCACATAATGCAGATATTGAAGCTTTTTACCGCCCTGTCAATGTTGATTTATGGTTTCTGTTTAGTAATGTCTTTATGCCGTTGATTTGCTTGCCGCCTTTTTGCCTAATCAGCCTTTTTGAAATCTTGTGTTCAGCAGGGAAAGGTGCACATACTGTAGCAGACACCTAACAGTGCGTTTCTGAAGGACCATAAAGTACCTGGTGATTTCTGTTTGCACGGTTTGTGTTCACTGTTTTGTTCTTTATTTTGTTTTTGGAGACGTGCGGTCACTTTGCGTCCCCATGCATGCTCGCTTGTACGCTTCCTGCTGCTTGCCTGAACCACTGAATGTGTTCCAATGTGGACATGGCACCCTCTGCTCTAGGACAGTTTGCATTGCAAGCCAGGTAAGCTTCATCACAGTATATGAATCAAGTTTACAAAAAATAATACATTACTGCAATTAGGCATGGGACAAGATGAGATTCATGATGGATACAGTATAAGGCAGAATTTAGCTGTACTTTTATGGCAGCCTATTGACTTTGATTTCATGGCCCTGGTGATACATTGCATTAGTCAGTACCATCTTCGTTGATATTTTTATAACTAGAAGGTCTCACCTTTAAAATGAATGTACATACAAGCATGTAGGATGTAAGATCTGTTTTTATAAGCAATGCCATTTGGGTATGTACAACTTTTGGGCATCAGCCAAAATAAGCCAAATGGTAAAAGGTTAAAATGTGTTCATGTGTTAGAATTGTACTGAATTTCATTGATGTTTGGTAATATTTTCTTTTTGCCTTTACTTTAATCAGAAAAGTTCCACAGAGAATCTTCCTTTCAGGGGAGTCCCAGAAGGGATCCTGTTGTACATGTTTTTACTGGGGGTTGAAAAAAAAAAAAGAAAACAGGCACTGGGGGGAGTCCTTCGCAGGCACGAGGAGAACATACAAGCTCCACACAATAAGGTCCTATCAAGTCCAGGAATCAAACTCAGGATCTTCTAGCTGTGAGGCGAGAGTACTAACCACTGTGACACTATAACTTAACCTGTAACCTGTTATTGTCCCATGCCTAATTAAAAATACTTGTGTAAAGAATTGTGATTTTTGTTTTTGCGCGAGTTTCTAAAACCATTTCATTGCCCACTGTCTATAGCCGCAAGCCAAGTCTAAAGGACAAGGTGTTCCCCAGTCCATCAAAAGCTCCGGTTGTAAAGATCAAAGCATCATCCCCCGGTCCAGAAGAGGGCGCCGAAGCCAGTCCCAGTAAAGTCACCAAGAGCTGGAGCTTCACAGACAAGAGCCGCGGAGTTAAGAACGCATTCAGAGTGAGGGGCGCCACCTCAAGGCAGAACTCTGAGGGTGAGCACACTGCAGTGTGTGATGATCTAAACCAAATAATATATGAGTTAGACCAACTCATAGTGTCCGACTCAAAAATGTATTGCAGTGATACCTGATGAATGGGTACACAAGTCTGCGTAGTGCCAGAGCATACAGAATATTCAAAAAACACTAGCAAAACTAGATAGAATTATTGTATGAGGCCATGCTTGTGGACTTAGCTGGTTTTATGGAACAGCATGCCTCCTGATTATGCATATGTGAATCATAAATTCATATTATACATATATATTATATATACTGTAGATGCTAAAAGACATTTATTCAGTTTGAGAGATGCTAAGAAGAGAATTCTTCTATTCTTATTATTACCTGTTTGCAAATATTTTCTTCTTTGATGGCACATTTCCTGACTTTTTGCACCCCCCTGTGTGATCTTAAGAGCTGTTTCTCCATTGTGAGATCAATAAAGTCTTATCTATGGGATGGCAATATCACAGAAAGCAGTTAAAAAGACCTTTTGACATCCCTGTGTGTATATTGCGGGTCATTTACCAAGGGTTTGCTCATGTGCAAAACAAGTAGCATGTGCAAAAGTGAATCAGCAGCATTGTCTCATTTACGTATATGATTTGGTGCTCTAGTACTGTGATACATGCACTTTCAAATGATAAATAGCATGCTCACACAAAGCAATATGCTATTTTCCAGTTTGCACTCGCTATTTAAGCTTTAGTCTTGATAAATGACCCCCTAAATGTGTGAATAGAAGTCCAGTACAAACTAATTTATAAACCGTTTTAAGACAACAAGGTGCTGCCTGCACACATACACAAAAAGGCAATAAGAGTCAAAATAATGTAAAAATGAAACACAATGAAAATAAAAATGGAATAATATACAATAATATAATGATAATAATATATATGAATCAGGGCTGAAGGTATGAGCATCACTTGTGTGTCAGAGGCATCCATACATCACCTGTGTCATTGTGTCACTGTGTGCAGATCTGTATCTCTCACTATTTCTTTGCTTTTTACCAAAGCCAGTTCTCATTAGTTGTGTTTCTCCCTCCGTTCCATGGCATGTTAAAGTGCTGGTTGAAATGCAGGATGAAGACTTTGGACTGAAGAGTTCACCAGGTTAGACAAGCCATAACATAATTTACCTTTACTTACAAAATAGTGTACACGTTTATTAATTTATGTCTAGTGATTTTTTTTTACTTTCAGTAGCTTTAGAGGAGAGCACACTTTTTCAAACATGAACTAAATCGCCTTTAGTGGAGCCCAGTGGCATGTTTGGAAACTGATTTGTCGGTCATTCTCATCCAGCTAGCCTCCATAACAAATCTCTTCCATGTCTCTCCTCTCTCTTCTTTGCAGCAATTGAAGGTTTAATAAGTAAGACATTGCCACGTTTTGCTGGTTGGCTTCTTTGAAGGAAATGACCCAAAATAATAGCCAGCTGCATCGGTCTGGAATACATGCATGTATGAAATCTGCCAAGATTTGATCACTTGACCTGAACCCCACACTATTAGTGTGTAGCCTAAATAGTCACTTGACTGGACTGGCAGAGGTGGGTTGATTGGCCAAAACGAATTATATCATTATCTTCTATAATATTGACAAAATCTGCATATTGTTATACAGCAAGAGGAAACATTCATTGTAATCAGATCATTTATATGCTTTAGTTCCTTTAATTCTCAACTTTCCTTTAGTTCAGCGTCTACAGGCCTTAGGTGGGGCCCCTCTGACATTGTTTAGTTGCAGGTTGTTGCACAATGTCTTTATTGGGAGCAAAGCCTGCAGCAGCCTGCCAAACTGAGTTTTAATCACACCTATTGGTATCATTAAAACTAAAGTATGTTTCTAGAAACTGAATTAAATTGAATGAGTTCATTTGCAAAAGCAGATAAGTGCCATTGAGAAAAGACGGCAAATGCTTGAACATGTTCTCTTTGTGTTTTTAATGACCACATCTTTAGTATCATAAATATTAAAACCCTTGTTATTGATCACATTGCTTCAACTTTAGTTTTACTGGTGTCACCTGAAGAGAACGGTAATACAAATTTTGCAAGAAATTCAAACCGGAGATATGTTTTTGCAAATGAACTCTTCATATTTACACACAACAAACATATAATCAGTAAAACTACAGTACCCACCTCTGGACATTTTCACAATTGCAGCAAAAAGCTGAGCACTGGGTTCAAGTCAAGTGGTGACGACAGAGGATTTGAAGACAAACCTTGCATGGAGACATCTCACGTTCCCCACCAATATCGGTAACAAATGTCAACTAAATAGCTTTTAACACTACTGCCTGTTCACTATGCTTCTAAACCTATAAACGAGTCTTCATTATCAGCTAAACAAAGCTAGTTCAAATGCTAATACAGCATTGGCTAATTGATACCAGGAAAAAGTAATTTAGGTAAAGCTTGTTCCCATCAGCACTTTCCTTCAATTCTAAAGTCTGTCCTTTTTTTCACCAACGCACACAAACGGATTTAGCCGTGTAACCTATTTGAAAGCCAGAGTAATTAAATTGTGCACCTTCCAGGCCAGAGGACATGAGATATGTGCTTTGCTTCTGCTCGTGCACTGCAGTGACTTAGCCCCGGTCCTGTTGTTGACTGTCCTTGTGCTTGCAGAGGCCAGTCTCCCGGGAGAGGACTTTGGGGATGATAAAAGCTGCCACTGTGAGTTTCTCACTCAGGAATTACCATCAGGACTCAAGGTCACTATACGAGCAATCTGGTGAGGACAACTGTGAAAGATGAGGGTCCTGTTCTTTCAGTCAGTCAGGACAGTGAAGAATGGGAGCGCATGTGGTTAGCACTGTATCAGAAAGCATGCACTTTGTTCACAGTAGAACAAAAGCACCATGTCAGCTACTATTGTTTCATTCAAGCACACATAATATGATAATAATATAATATATTAATATAAAAATAAGACATATTTTCAGGGCATAGGGCAAGACACCTTTGTATGTTTGTGTTTGTGTTGTGTGTGAGCGTGTTAATGTGTTTTAGTGTGAACTGACTAAGTGTTTAGGTCAGGGGTGCCCAAAGTGTTTTCCATGGAGAGCCAAAATTAGCGGGGGAGGGGCCAAATGCAATGTTGTTTTGCATGTAGAAAGACAAAATGCAAATAGATCTATGATTAAAAGTCCTTTAATTCCTGCTACTGAGTGGGACATGCTGTTTAGATGTCCTTAGTAACTATTGACAGTAAATTCAGTGCACAAATTAATCAATGTAGAGCACCATCTCGAGGACCAATTAAACCCTTGGAAGGTCGAATGTGGCCTGCAGACCCCAATTTGGGCACCCCTGGTTTAGGTGCTGTGTGACGAGTGTTGTATAAGACTAATTCTTTATAATGACTGTTTTTGTGGCTAGCGTTATGAAGTTTCTGGTGTCCAAGCGAAGGTTCAAAGAGAGCCTGCGTCCATATGACGTGATGGATGTGATTGAGCAGTATTCAGCTGGGCACCTGGACATGCTGTCCCGCATCAAGAACCTTCAGTCCAGGCAAGTGCACCACCACCTCAGTCATATAATATAATCCACTGACATGTGTCCTCTCTGAAGTCAGCAGAAAGAAGTGTTTTGGTGCTCGAAGACTTCATGATTCTTACTGATATGAATCATATGTGATGACAGTATGCTATGTCTGGATACACACATGCTGTGATCTGCCTGTGTCATCTGTGCCACATGTGCTGTATTCAGAACTCTCTTTCAGACCAGTCACATTACTGCTAATGGAGAGGCTAAGTCACACCGGGCACAAGACCTCACAGGTCCCATTTCAGAGTAGCACTGGTCATTGGTCAACAGGCTCTATGGCAGGGGTCTCCAACCTTTTTTTATGCCGTGAGCTACTTTTACATAACATAAATGGCAGGAAGCTACTTATGCTTCAATGAAACGCGTGTAACTACTGGACTGTCTGTGCCTGATGTATTTTCTAGTTTATCATTTTGTTAACTCAGACATTAAGACAATAATACTGTGCATATATATGTAAAGCATTTATATCAATTTCCATAGTGGCACTAAAATGTGACCCCTCAATTTGTGAAATGGCTTAGAAACTCATCCCTGTGAAGATCTGGGATGTGGAAGATGTCTGGGAAGAATTGTTTGAGGAAAGTGAGAAATGAGTTGGCCTCTTTCATTGTTTGTAATCATAATAAAAAAACAACAACAACAAAAACAGGTATAGTGCCTTTAAGTGGTATTGCCCTGTAACCAAGATTTTTTTTCAACAATATTTAACATTCATTTTCCACTTTATTCTTTACAATATTTACCTAGAGAGTTTTTCAATAGAAAATGAAGATAAGATAAGATAGTTTTTTATTGATCTCACAATGGAGAAATTTACTTGTCACAACAGCTCTTAGGACAGTATCAACACAGGGGGGTGCACAAAGTCAGGAAAAGTGTCATCAAAGAAGCAAAACAACAGGTAATAGTAATAATAGTAACAATAAAATAAAATAGAATAAAGATAGTCTTTAAGAATAGTCATCATGCACATAGAAATGCAGAAATCCTTTGGCGAGCTACTTAGAAAGGGCTGATGAGCTATCTGTAGCTCCCGAGGAGCATGGTTGGAGATCCCTGCTCTATGGCAGCAAGACATTCATCTGTTTAGTCATAGTCCAAGTAGTTGATAGTTGAATATGAACCATTATGCCTTGGATACGTGTGAGACCTGTGAAAAGAAAGTCATTTCCATCACTTTTGACATATTTTACAGAAACATGACTTTAGCATCTTATGTTAATAATGATGAAATGAGACCACGTTTGGTTTCTTGTGGGGAATGTGACTTTGCCTTTCTATAAAAACTTACACTTCACTTCCAGCTGGAATGTGTCACAGATTCATGTTAGTAGGTAGATACATAACACTTTTAATACTTCACACATCTAAGAACTCTCCTGCCCACACCTTCACACTGTGCCTCACTGTAGGTCTAACACAGTAGAATATATTCCAGCAGTCGACTGTCACATGAGCCTCTGTTTACGTTGTGTATGTGGAATATATTGACTCTGTTCTCATAGCTGATGTTATTCCCCGTTGCTTCACATTACATTGCATATCGTCTCTGTGTGCCTTGCCAGGATAGATATGATTGTGGGGCCCCCTCCCCCATCAACACCTCGTCATAAGAAGTCCACAGAAGGTCCTAGGTTAGGTCCCCAGACTGCGCCTGTGGTCTCAATACTTAGCTTTATGTTCATGACCCCTTTTGAGTTCAGGCCACACAACATATCTCATTGACATACCCCATGCTATACAATTTGTGGTGCAAAATGTGTTTTTTGGGTTATCCTGAAAAACTACTTAAGATTTAGCCCCCTTAACCTTTAATAATAGTGGAAACTGAGAATATTTATTGTCTAAGTTAGTGTACTTATACGAAACATGTTAAGTGTGCTCCTTAACTATGTGGATATCGTTCATACCACACTTGTATGTTAACACTTACTATACACAACAATAGATTCTTGTGTAATGTCATGGAGCTGTGTCGTGTGGCGTCATTCAACAGGGGTCTAACAGTGCTAGGTCTGCTCTCAAACAGACAGAGAGCTCCCCTAGTCGCAGGATGCAATGGAGATGAAGCATGACTAACGCATGTCCAGTGATGCATTTTGGCCCTAGACTCTTCTTCATACATTACTTTAGTTACTACTGCTCCTTCATGATGCATGTGTCATTCACATCCAAAATACCTGTCCAAAAATGCTCCCTGCCCTGTTCCACTGGGCCATCATCCATGTCTTCAACAGTAGCTTCCGAGGACTCATCTTCTTGTTTTGTAATGTCCATTTGCAAAAGTCATGTTTTAGTGAAGACCCATCTTAGTCTTGGTTCAGGAATCTTCATTGTCTGGCTTTCTCTAAGACGATACATCATTTTTCTAAATGGTAGAGTTGACCAGATAATTGGAAAAAGTCCCAAGCCTGAAGGAGAAACGTCAGAGGACCAGAGCATGATGGGACGACTGGTCAAAGTGGAAAAACAGGTACTCTGCACAGTTCAATTCATGGATGTGTAATAACTTTTGACACAGGCTCAATGGCGTCTGTATTTGTGTTTTTGAGGTAAATGTGAATCACATTATACACTAGTGTAGTTGTCTAACACAAACCTTTTATCACATACAGTATAGGCTACTGTTCAAATGAATGAAACTTCAAAATATGTGATGCCAAAATCACTCTCTGAGAGGCTTTCAGGGACGTATCACATACCACCTCATCTTTCATGTGGGACAAATCAGAGTTTATGACTAAGAACCTGTAGTCAATCTGGATCAACTCATTTTGAGTTGTGTGTTCATACTTTGCCACAGCAGACTAATACATCCCATGAAGGACACCAGTCTGTCCCCACGACCTTTACATGAGCCAAAAACAAACCTTTTGATGACACTGGCTCTACCAGCTTAGCTTTGAATATGACCTGCAGCTGTGATTGAGGCTGTCATGTTCCTTGTCTTATTGTTCCTTGTGCTTCAGGTGCTGTGTATGGACCGGAAACTTGACTTTCTGGTGAATGTGTACGTACAACGGATGGGCATCCCCCGCTCTGAGACCGAAGCCTTCTTCAACTCTAAAGAGCCCTACCCTGCCCCACCATACCACAGTCCTGACCACACCAAGGAGGACAAGGAGGACAAGGAGGACATGGAGGCCCATGTGGAGCTTAAGGAGGAGATGGAGGTAAAGACCTGCTCTGCTGTGGAGGTCATGTGCTCGGACTGTTCTCTGGAGAACAAGGACCCTCTCCTGGGACGTCCTGTATCCCGCTCAGTGGGCACCCCATCAGTGTGCAGTCGTCCCTCCACCTCATGGCAGCATCAGCTGCAGCACCCCCTGAGCCAGCCAGCCTGGAACAGCAGTGTGGCCAACACCCCTTCCCCTGTGGCAGACCTGTCCCCCCCTCTGTTCCGCTTGCCCCCTCCCCCGGTCTCTGGCCCGGGCAGCAGCCGGGACAGT
>OMNZ01029557.1:15941-28417 GCA_900303255.1 Lesueurigobius sanzi
GGGACAGTGGCTCCCACAGCAGGAGGCGTCAGAGGAGGCAGCACTGCCAGCAGGACCCCACTGCAGCAGAGAGCGATACATCCCTGTCCATCCCTTCAGTTGACCACGAGGAGCTGGAGCGCTCCTTCAGTGGCTTCAGCATCTCACAGGCCAAGGAGGACTACTTTGGGCCATCATTTTTCACAGGCTCGCTGGGTGCCATGGGGGCAGAGGGCATGCCAGGACACTCGCTGTGCGCCAGGGTCCGGCCCTTCATTGCAGAGGGAGAGTCAGACACAGACTCTGACTTGTACGCACCTTCTCCTCTGTCCTTCACTGGAGAGGTGTCCTGTGGGGAGAGGGGGTGGCCCGGGCTGAAGTAGATCCTATAGTGACCCTCTGACACATGCCAGGACATGCTGTCTTCTGAGAAGTCTTATAGGTTCATGACTGATTGGTCACATTTGTTGTTGCCAAAGGTCTGAGCTGTCTCCTAGAGGTGCTTTACATGCAGTATGCAGAAGTCCTGGAAACCATGAGTGGTCCCATGCTGTTAAAATGGATCAAAATAAAGGTTTTAAAAATAAATCCATATCTTGAGCTGCATGTCTGGCCAGTTGGGGGAGCTGTAAATTAAAAAAGTACAGACCAAAAACATCAATCTTTAAGAAGTATTGACAGGGAAATGGCTGAAGGTGTCAAAACCTGAAAAAAAAAAGTTCAAAAAAGGAGCACAGCCTTTGTTGGGAGTTCACACAGTAAAGAAAAGACATTGAATATACGGAAACACTGACTTTATTTTATGCAAAAAAGCAGAGCCTCAGAGGCTAATATTGTCAAAGCATTTGCTTTAGATGACTGTTAAACTCCTTGTATTTATTTGTATCTTTAACAACTGACTTAGTCTCCCTTTAAACCTTTGCACTGTATATGCTTCTTGCTTTTTTTTAGACATAAGGGTCCTTTGGGCCTCACTCGTTTTAGGGTTTGCAGCTGTACATAGTAAGATCTGAGATGGTCAGATAAGCTTATTGCTCAGTCTCATGAATAAGGCCTATGAGAAAACACTGATACACACTAGTATTAGGTGAGAAGGCACTTCTCTCAAATACCCTTCAAACTGTCCCCTGTGCGTTCCCTCACCTGAGACATGGGCATGTCCCGGATGAGGGACATGTTTCTGCAATACTCAGGGACACTCAGTGGACAACTGTAGGACAAGTCCAGCTCCAGTTTCCTGCATGGCATGACCTTTATTTTAAGACCCATGTGCAAAATAAAATAGTATGCAGTTTTCTCTAAAAGACAGTCATAAATGCAGACTTTTTATGTTCTGTTCTGCAGAACCCGATTTTCCAGTTTCCAGTCACTGTTTTATTTATTTATTTTATTTGTGATATTTCTTTAACCTTTGACATTGGAACTGAAAAAATACTAGTGTTAAAGGGTAGTGACATTGAGGCATTTTTTTTTTCTTACAACAATCAGATGCAGTGCTCAACAAGGTACATGAGGTCATCAAAAAGGGGCAGTGCAATCTGAAAGCTATCCACCAGGCGGCAGTAACGAGTCACTAACCGCGCACCTAAAGCACACTTTAAAGGTCGGGTATGTAGGAGATTGACTCAAATATGAGAGTAATGTCACTTAATAATAATTTTACTCAAGTAAAAGTAAAAAGTGAAAGTGTGTGATCCATACAAAACACAACATAATATCATTCTAATATTTATATGAATTATTTACATTCTAAGTTAATTAGAGGTTAAATTAATTACACATTTTCATTTAGTCTTTTTCATTTGTCAACATTAAACTTTGGTCACATATCTCACACATTCGGGAAAAATACCAACTATTTTACTCAAATAGGAGTACTGTTACTTCAAAATATTATCACTCAAGTTGAAATAAAAAGTGTGATAAAACTTCTCCAAGAAGTTCCATTATTCCTACCTCTGGGTCTATTTATTTTAAAAATATTTAAAGTCACACAGTGTAACATTTCAGCCAATAAATAATAATAAAATACAAGCATGTTTTTATTCCAGATTTTTTTTTTACCTAAAAAATGAGCAGGTGTCTTTGAATGAGTCTTGTATTTGCATCGCTCTCCTCTGCTAAGACCTGACTTGTAACTTTACTGGGAGCGGGGACGTCTCGGGCTCGTCTCCATTGAGATGTTGACTAAAGACAGACAAATATGAGACTTAAATAGGTTAGGTCCTCACCCCACCATAGTAATATATGGGTGTGCGTGGTAATCTCTGGCGGCCATCTTGTGATTGTCTTTCGAACCTAGTGCAATGTGAACGGATAGGAAACACCACTTATTTTATTATTTCTGTTCATTTCATTTTCTAAATACAGACGGACTTTATGACTAGTCTAGCAAGAAAAATACATTTTGTTTTTATTTTATTTTTTTATGAAATAGTATGCACAAACTTGTATGATTATATTTGGCTAATCTTTTACATGTATTTTCTTCTTGTAAACAGATATATTTATTAGTGCTGTCAATCAATTAAAATGTTAAATCTCAATCTCATGAAGGTCATAGTTAACTCACGATTAATAGCAAATTAATCACACACATTTATCTAAATGACCCTTGAATGGTCATTTTAATAGTCTTATCAACATGGATGGATAAGCTTGCTTTGTGCAAAACTGTAACTACAGTTTTGTCTGTCGTTAGTTAAACTGTAATAATCAATAACTGGTGTAAATTTGTTGTCAATACAGTTATAACTATTGACAATTAATACAATTATCATTTGTTGTTGACATCAAATATGAACATTCAATTTTATCACTATTATTGTATTATTGTTTTTCTCTTCCCATTGAGCCACATGCCATTTGATATTTTACTTTTCAAGGTCTGTGAGTTTATTCATTGCAGTTGTTGAGTCCTCGCTCAAATATTATTGGAATTTGTTGAAGGCTGAAAGAAGAAGAAAGAGTAAAGGCTGAAAGAAGAAAAGCAGACAGAATGTACCTGGTGAACTTGACAGTGATACAGTTTGTAAGGGTAGAAAGCATGGTGTAAAATCGTGCAAAGACTCAGAAACAACAGCCCTTTAAAAGATATGCTCCATATTTCAGACTAAATACAGTATGTCTGAGATAGACTCACCAGCAATGCATCAAATCAAACACAATTAGCCTACTGTATCTCAAATTCTCCTGTTTTGTCAACGCTGTGCTTCCGTTTTTATGTTATCACAAGATGGCCGCCACGTCAAGTCCAAACGAGCCTCGACCTGTGCTGCAGCTCTCCCATTCAGAGACATTCTGATGGAAAGTCAACGTGTTCCAGAAGTTACGAAAGGCTCTGAGGTTTAGTTGAGATTGAAGTGCCTTTTTATACCAGGAAGAGCGCATGCTACATACCCTACCTTTAAATGAGAATAAAATCACTTGGCCTCCACAAAAACGGTCATCTTTGTGACACTGCAGGCAACAAGACTGCTGCTGGTTTACATATGGTGGTGCAACGATGAGTGCTGTGTAGACACTGCATGGGACCTCTGCCCCTGAATCACAAACATTACACTCACTATTGTCTTTCAAATGATTTTTCCCCCCCAAAGCAGGCTGTTGGCATGCTTTACATTACTGGGCCTGTCTGTGTGGTGAAAAACATATCTGACTTGTTCATGTAAATGCATTTCCGGTCCTTGCATAATAAAACTTTGTACATCACCAATAGAAGTTCTCTTTATTACGGTATGATTCAAGAGTAATATTTAGTAGGTACCAGTAGGTGGTAGTGATGTGAAGGACAACTCCATATTTCATATGATTTATCTGAAATCATTATGTGCAGCTGTTGAAATTATCTGACAAAAGACTAAGGAAACTGAAAAGTATGTTCAAAGTAATATTGAATTTCATACATTGAACATGAAATACTTTATGTCAGACTAATGTATCATTTTACAGTTGAGTAAAGCCCAATAATATTATAACTGATGAGAGGGACATGACTAAACACGTAAAAACAATCAAAGTATTTACTTGTTAAGGACTAACTAATATATAAATGAGCAGGTTTTGTATATCTGGTTTTATTTTAACAATTGACATGTATACAGTTGTGGCCAAAAGTTTACATACCCTTTTAATCTTTTGGCCATTTTCATAGAATATGAATGATAACACAAAAATCTTTTTATCCACTCATGGTTTGGTGTTGTGCGAATCCATTTACCGCCAAAGAACTGAGTTTACTCTTTTGAAATCATAATGAAACCGAAACTACTCAAATGTCCCTGATCTAACGTTCACATGACCTCCAACAACTGCCAGGAAAACTGTTCAGGAGCAAAGAAAAACTCACTTCAGCTGAAATACAGGACTCTGACAACATTGGACTCTCTGAAAAAATGTATGTTTTTTTCAAGATGCACAATATGTAAACATCTGATCTGGGATATTTTGCTAGTTTCTTGTTGAAAAGCGTAAACAAACTGATTTATTTGACAATAAATGGCTTCACGCAACCACTAACCATGAAATATAGGTTTTTGTGTTCATCATTCATATTCTATTCTAAGTTTACTGGGTATGTAAAACTTTTGGCCACAACTGTATATTCACCTCTGTGGAACTCATCACTCACACTATATTCATCGCACCAGTAGCCCATTTGCAACCAGAAAAGGTGGATAAAGTGTCTTTTATCAAGCAGCCCTACTGTGCCTGTGTCCATCTCGTGTCCACGGTTCTGGCCATCAGTCAAAGCCTCACAGTAAGCGGTGAAGTGGCTCGTCAGCACATGAGCCTGTTTACGGCTAAGGGCTGACAGATTTTATTTAACAAGCCATTTAAAACGCCTGGGGTCTGGTCACTGCACCAGCGACGCAGCGTTGCACAGTCAACCACAGGTCAGCCAATTTGTTCAAAGTGACCAGGCTGGGAATACACTTGAGCGGCGGATACAAATAGAAATTGATTGGCCCGTTAATAAACGTCAAGATGAAAGCAATGCGGCAACTAAGCATTATTTACTCTTAGCAGCACCTGGGGAATGCACTGGTGATAGCAGGGAAGTGACAACAGCTTATGGACAAGTTGTTTTTCTCCAGAGATAAATGAGAGCATGCAAACCAAGGGGCTACTTTTATGCAACAAATGAAGAGTTCATTTGCAAAAACGGATTTCTCTGTGTTTTTTGCAATATAGTTTGAGACTGTGCTCTACAGGGGACACCAGTAAAAGTAAAGTTGAATCAATTTGATCCATAACAAGTGTCTTCATATTTCTGATTCACTAAAATAGTTTAAAAACACACCTAGACAAAAATTACAAGCATAAGTGAAATTTTTGTCAATGGCACTTGTGACTTCAAAACGCTTGTGTAACAATCCAACTCCGATGATGTTTACCCAAATATCTTCTGAACGATATTCAGCACAATTTACGAAAATGACTTGTGTTACTTCTCAACAAGCGTGTGCAGAAAGGTCAGAAGTCGTTCAGACGCTATTAATTTAAGATCCATTGCGGCATACAGGAGAATCAAGCATAAAAAGGCACAACAAGAGTTTATCACAAGTTACTGTCAAGTTTGTAGATAGGCCTGCATGAGTTTGATTGTTCATAGCACAGTAACAGTAAAACAGTGTTCAACAAACCAGTGATATAGATGGGTTTGTGAGGGCTTAGCAAGGGGTAGTTGGAATGATCTGAAAGTGAATGGTATTTCAGTATTATTTTCAGGAAAGTTGTCATTTACATTGAAGCCAACACATTACTATAAAGTAGTAAATGTTGGTTTTGTTCCTCACTTTTTAAATAATCAGCAGGACCCTTGTGGTTGTACTTGGAGTATACATGAATGCTTTAAGGGGTACGTACAGTAACAGTACGTACAGTTGGCTTTTAAAAGTGTCAACAGAGTCAGTTAAACACAGAGAGAGTGGAAGATGGTTCCAAAGCCTGGGAGCAACAGCCTGGAAGGATGGGTCTCCTCTGGTCCGAATGCGAGTGCGTGGAACCATCAGCAGTTTGTGATCCATAGACCTCAGAGCCCGAGCAGGGGTGTAAGATCAATCAATCATCAGATATCAGATACTGATGTAAGAAGGAGCCTGACCATGGAAGCCTCCAAAGGTTAGAATAATAAAATTGATCCTATACTGGCAGCCAATCAAGCTCCTTGAAAATACAGGATATGTGAGTCCTATTTGCATGGGCCAGACTTCTTGCTGCGGAGTTTTGCACTAGTAGCAGTCGAGACAGCTCCTTCTTGTTCAGACATGAAAACAAACTGCTACAATAGTCTAAACATGAAGACACAAAGGCATCAATGATAAGCTCCAAATCATCTATGCAGTTCACAGGCGCTTTATTCATGACTGTGTTTTTTAGTGGCTGATGAATATTTGTGTCCAAGCTCTCAGATGTCCGGGTGCCACTTATTTTCGCCCCATGAATATGTTCATTCCAAATTATATCTCTGCCATTTGTAAAGTTCACATTGGAAGATCCTACAGCAGCTTGTGGTGTTGGAGTCATTTCAAAGCTAAAGCCATAGCGTGCCAGCTCGCTGTAATGGCTGTCATAATCTAGATGCACCATCATAAACAGTGTTTGAGCGTTTCTCCGGGAGTTATTCTTTTGTCAGGAACTGGTTGTAGTATTTGCTTAAGGAAATCAACAGAACTGTACTCTGGACTGTCATGTCTGGGATGTACTCCATAAAGGCACTTTCAAATTGCAATAATCTTCTAGAGGGCCATCTGTGACATGAAGCTTTATTCCCTCTGTGCAGTGGAACTCTGTAGGGCATTTAATAAATCTCCACTCATTATAGCTGTCTGTTGGAATGAAGTACTCTCAGAGCACATTGTCCTATTGTCCCGACTGGGACAATGTGTGTCAAAAGCAGCTTGATTGTTTGTTATATGTGGCAGACACAGTTGCTGGTAAAGGATCAAACCAAGACACCTGCTTTCTTTCCAACATACATTGTACCATGCAATATTATCAAGGTATTTTCATCATGAGTCAGTGTGCACAAGAGCTCTATCCTTATGAATGTTTTATATGGATCAGTATTGCTTTCATATACATCTCTGTAAATCTTTCCAAGTACAAACACATCTAATACATTGGAGTCCTTATAGCCCTGGATCAGGGACACTGCTCTTTAGCTTAGCATGCTAATCCACATAATGTCCGTGAGCTACATGAATTATTGTACAGGGTCGACAAAGCCTTCTAATGTGGACAGAACCATCGTATTCCTGTCAGCCTGCTCATTGGTGAGGCATGTCCGTGCACATGCCATTACCAAAATGCACCAAATCCATCCATCCTGGTGCTCTCTGACAGCAGTGGTAACGGCACGTCACTAATGGAGCCATCGATTTGAACGCTTTTATCATTTATCACTGCGGCCAATGTCTTACCTTCGTAGCAACGCTGTCACGCATCTGTCATTCCAAAATACAAATACAAAAAGTAAAAATGAGTAAAATATATGGTTTAATAGATGATGTTCTCTGCCTTCACTCACAAAACAAACAGACACATGCTTCAGATCTGATTGACTGTAATTAGCACCAGAACTATAGGAGGACACTGTTGCACCAAAGGCAGTGTATGTGCAGCTTCTATGTGAGTGGAATTTTGCTCTGTAGATGAAATAAACAATTTATCTTGTCATATTGATTAGAGTGGGAGGCTGTACCTTGGATTCAAGCTGAATGCTCCCGTTATCATAAATCATGGAACAATTATTGAGTCAGACAGACCTTACGGCTCAATGCACAGAGATGTATCACCTGACGCAGTTCATTAGGCGGATTACGCACTTATTCAATAACACTAATCGCATAAACAGATAACAGCTCACATCCTCAGAGGTGAACACTTTTATTTGACGAGTGCAGAACGATATAGACCAAAATTTCACTAGGAAATAGGGAATACTTAATTGAATGAACATAGTGAGTAACCAAAGAGCTGAGGACTTTTCAATAAAGGTCTCTTCTGCCTCAGTCAAATCATCATAATCATCTCTGGGCAAGGAGTGGCAACACCTGAATGCATGAAGAATTATGGAGAGACACTGCAGGGTGTATATGTAAAAAAAAAAAAAAAAAGAAGCATATTTCATCTTTTTTAAGGTTCAAAACTCAATAAACCAGGCTTGGAATTAAATATTGAAAAATCCCTCTGGAAAAAAAAACCTTCAAAATGTTGTTAAGATTGACGTCTATAGGAGCTACTAGAGGTGAGATTTGGGTGCAAGGGTGTAATAAAAATGTTAATACAAGAAATACAAGAAAAGTTTCGTAACATGTGCTGTATGTTGTTATTGTTTACAGCTTCACGTACGTCACATGCACCAAACATGTTAATATTTGTGGATGGACAGCATGGCATTCACAGAGCAGACATGTTGAATTGCTTTCAAACAAAACATCATGAAATGAACATCGTAAAGGGTGGGCCTTGGTTTATTCTTTACTTTGACTTTAACATTTTGATGTTCAGGGACAAACCTATGGACACACATCTGATGACCACTGAAATGCAAAATCTATGTCTTCACCTGCTGTGCCATGCGTCTATTTCATCTGATAAAAAATATCTTTTTATTGCATTATAGTTGTTTTTGTTGGTGAAAAATACTCCGTAATAAAGGCGAGATGCTGCTGCTTTGACGAGGCACAGGTTTGGGACCCTTCCAAAAGCTTTCATTTTCTAGCCTGTCAGGTAAAAGCGTTTTGTGACAGTTAAGTTACTCTAGTGATGTATCAAAGAACTTAATTTCGTCTTCAGTTAATAATGATTATTATTCGGTTCATTAGAGTAAACTCATTGTCTTACTCTTTTGAGGTTTATCATACTGTATGTCCTTTAATTGCACATAGAAAGTAAGCATGACACTGACTGACGTACCTTAATGTTTTTAAAATTGATGTAAAAACTGATAGTAAGTTACATTGTGCCTCTTGTATCTGTTCGCTCTTCCCTAGTATTGAACTGACATGTGAGTGGAAGATATATTGCTTTGATAGCCTTTTTTTAAATGATATATTAACTAAAATACAGAATAAACATTATTATTAAGGCTATACACCATGAGTAGGCAAGTTGGCCTTCTTCCTCGTCAAAGCACCAGGGGCCAAACCTCTCAATCATGATGAAGTGAAGCAGTAACAAAACAAAATACAGAAACAAAGCACAAAATTCAGTGCCCATCAATTAGAACTTAACTGGGGTTTTGAGAAGAAATTTATTTAGATAAGTGACTTAAGTGCTTGAATTTAGATAATTTATGTTGCTTTTGAAGGGTTTGGACTGTCTTGCATCAATTTAACTTGAAATAAAGCAAAGTGAATACTTGATCTGAGACAAAAATGACCATGGCAAGCAAAAAAACACTGGCAATCTTAATTTAAAATAGTCGAAGTCTACTCAAAATCCTTTCAATTCTGGCACTTTTAAGCCATTTTCTTATCTGAGACAAAAAAATAAATTCTCAAAATGATCTTGGGGCCAAAAGTTCTATGATAGAGGGCCAGATCTTGCCCCCGGGCCTGACGCTGCCTACCCCTGAATGTGAAGTAAGGAGGAACTATTTCGCAGTTCATAAATATTTGAGTCTTTTGTGAGTCATCATGTTTTTCTTCAGGCCTCCTATAGAAACTGCATTGTTGTTTTGCCCATAACCCTAAACCATCGGAGGTCTTATCTCCAAGGGCTTCATCCTTCTCACAAGTTCACTAAGGGCTTAACATTATGCATTTATTCCATGACTTTTGTAGGCTTCCACACAGGACACTACTGCAAAGAATACAGTATGTTGTACTTGCACCATGATTGGAGGTGCTGTCTTCAGAATGTAATATACAGCAGATCTAGTATTTGTCAGTGAGTTGGCTGTAGATAACCACTGATATATTTGAAATCATACATTTTACTGTCAGCTTTAAAACAAAATGGCATCATGTACTGATTGATTTAAATTATTTTGCATATTAATGTCATATAAAGTAGTTTAAAGGGATGATGGAACCACTCTTTATCCTTGTCTAATTGCTACTTAATAGTGTACCTTATTAATTAAAGCGTGACACCTTCCAGTTTTAAAACAGGACATGAGACTTGGCATGATATGTCAGCTCCAATTTCCCTCAAAGTGTTCTGCACCAAAGTGGCAGAGTATTTCTTAAACTTGTAAAACTAGAAACAGCCGACTCTGCTTCCATCTGAGCTAGTGTTGGTAAATCAAGGACAGTGTGTTTAACCTGTTAAACCCCACAGGACCCAAATTGGGCACTAAAATCTCTCATTCTTCTCTCTCTCTCCTTCCCCTCTCTCTGTCTCTCTCTCTCCCTCTTTCCTTCTCTCTCTCTCCTTCCCCTCTTTGTCTCTTTCCTTCCTCTCTCTCTTTCTCTCTCTCTCTCTCTCCCCCTTTCCTTCCCCTCTCTCTCTCTCTCTCTCTCTCTCTCTCCCTCGGTCTCCTTCCCCTCTCTCTGTCTCTCTCCTTCTTTACTTCTTCTCTATTTTTCCTTCCCCAGGACCCAAATTTGGCATGCTGGGGTTTAAGAGGTTAAAAGTTTGATTTCCTCCCACCTTTTTCTCCTTTTTGTTCTGTACTTAGTGAATCTGCTCTCAACTCAAACACGACATACAGTAATCGGCTCTGTGCATGGAGTGTTTTGGCTAACTTCCTGTTGGCCAGTGCAGGGTAAAGACCACTTCCTGTCCACATTTAAACAAATTAAATGCAAATAACACTTAAAAAACAGAAGAAAAGTTAAATAAACGTCAAGCAAAGCGTGTTTCATAAAACATAATTCAGATTGTGGTGCTTTGTTGCCATTTTTTTTTTACAGATTTATGCTCTAATAAATAGTAGGCAAAAATTCTTCAGTCTTCATCTGTGCTCTGTAGTTGAAGTGTAGGACGTTAATTCAAAGATCGTCATCAGCTTAATAAAGACTTGAGCATGCTGTGAGTCTCTTAAGAGTAAACCAGGAGGAGTTAACCTCTAAGTCCCTCCTCGCTTGGTGCTAAAACGGAGAAGGAGAACATCTAGCCTATTCATACTTAATATGGCTCTCTATTGTCTCACCCTGGGCTAAGTTGAAGTGTAGGATGTCTCGATCTTAGGTTAAAGATCGTCATCAGCTTAGTAAAGACTTGAGCACGCTGTGGGTCTCTTACAAGTTCTCCAAAATCTCTGAAAAATCTTTGTAACTAGATAGAAAATAACTAAGATAGAAAGAAAAATAAAATCATACATATTCAGTAAACCTGTCTCTAGCTATTATTTAGATTTCATTGCTGTAAACATATAAGCAATTTTGGACATTTTGATGCCTGAACTGCTTTACTTCCATATGAAAACCAAATGACCACCCACTGGATGTAAAAACCAACATGTGCAGTGGTATGCAAAATTTGGGCACCCCTGTAAACTGTCATGATTTTCCTTTTTAAATCATTGGTCGTTTGGATAAGAAATTTCAGTTAAATATATCATATAGGAGACAAACACAGTGATATTTGAGAAGTGAAATAAAGTTTATTTGATTTAGAGAAAGTGTGCAAGAATTATTTAAACAAAATTAGGCATCCTTGTCATTTTATTGATTTCAATACCTCAATACTAATTATTGGAACTCAAAATTGGTTTGGTAACCTCAGTGACCCTTGACCTCCATACACAGATGAATCCAATCATGAGAAAGGGTATTTAAGGAGGCCAATTGTAAGTGTTTCTCCTCTTTGTATCTTCTCTGAAGAGTGGCAACATGGAGCCTCAAAACAACTCTCAAATGACCTGAAAACAATGATTGTTCAACATCATGGTTTAGGGGAAGGATATAGAAAGCTCTCAGAGATTTAAGCTCTCAGTTTCAACTGTGAGGAACATTGTGAGGAATTGGAAGACCACAGGCACAGTTCTTCTTAAGGCCTGAAGACCAAGGAAAATCTCAGATAAACAGAGGTGCAGGATGGTGAGAACAGTCACAGTCAACCCACAGACCAGCTCCAAAGACCTACAACATCATCTTGCTGCAGATGGTGTCACTGTGCATCGTTCAACTATTCAGCGCACTTTACACAAGGTGATGCTGTATGGAAGAGTAATGCGGAAAAAGCCTTTTCTCTGCACACGCCACAAACCGGGTCGATTGAGGTTTGCTAAAGCACATTTGGACAAGCCAGCTTCATTTGGAATGAGGTGCTGTGGACTGATGAAACTAAAATAGAGTTATTTGGGCATAACCAGGGGCGTTATGCATGGCGGAAAAAGAACACAGCATTCCAAGATAAACACTTGCTACCTGCAGTAAAATTTGGTGGCGGTTCCATCATGCTGTGGGGCTGTGTGGCCAGTGCAGGGACTGGGAATCTTGTTAAAGTTGAGGGGCCATGGATTCCACTCAATATCAGCAGATTCTGGAGAACAATGTCCAGGAATCAGTGACAAAGTTGACGTTGCGCCGGGGCTGGATCTT
>OMNZ01029561.1:0-17520 GCA_900303255.1 Lesueurigobius sanzi
ACAATTGCTCCAACAGTTGTCCTTTTTTCACCAGGCTGCTTGGCAATTGCCCCGTAGCCCTTTACAGCTTTGTGAAGGTCTACAATTTTGTCTCTGGTGTCTTTTGACAGCTCTTTGGTCTTGCCCATGTTGGTAGTTAGACTTTTGACTGATTGTGGGGTTCACAGGTGTCTTTATGAAAGCTATGAACCTCAAACAGGTGCTACTAAATTAGAATCATGAGCAGAGTCTAGTTGGACTATTTAAAAGCAGAATAACAGGTCTTTGAGGGTCAGAATTCTAGCTGATAGACAGGTGTTCAAATACTTATTTTCAGCTGTATCACACAAATAAATTGTTAAAAAATCATAGATTGTGATTTCTGGATTTTTCTTTTTAGATTATCTCTCACACAGTGGACAGGCACCTACCATGAACATTTCAGACCCCTCCATGATTTCTAAGTGGGAGAACTTGCAAAATAGCAGGGTGTTCAAATACTTACTTTCTTCACTGTATCTGCGAGTTCCAGCTGGATAAACCAATCAGAGAAACACATCAATCAATCAGTATGTGTTGTGCAATTCAAAACATCCATAGACAACAGATAAAACTGTACAGCCATACACAGAATTAAGGCACTAAAAATGATCTGAATAATGAGCCCAGCTGCTCTACATGTAAGTGTGGTGCGATTTAAAAAGTCAAAGGGTGAAGCCACTCAGCCCCTGGCTGAGTGTGTGTTAAAGAGCTGGGGGTAGGATGGGTTAAAAAAGTCCCCCTGACTTTTTAACCCATCCTACCCCCACTCGGCCCCTGACTAAGTGCAAATAAGGAAAGCTGGGGGTAGGATGGGTTAAAAAGCCAGGTTAAGGGCCATTTGAAAGAGGAACGTTTTAAGCCTAGTCTTAAAAATGAGGACTGTGTTTGCTTCTTTGACATGTGATGGAAGTTGATTCCATAAGACGGGAGCTTGGTAGCTGAAAACTCTACTGTGCTTTTAAAAATGCGAGGAATCACAAGCAACTCCGAGTTTTGGGAGCGAAGTGCTCTAATTGGCTGGCATGACACTATGGAGTCTCGGAGATAAGTTGGAGTCATACCATTAACGACCTTGTAAGTGAGGAGAAGATTTTTTTATTTGATTTCTAAACTTGACAGGAAGCCAGTGGAGAGACTTCAGCACTGGAGTTATGTGCTCTCGTCTGTTGGTCCCTGGTTCAGTGTACCAAAAACTGCTTATAAGGAAAAAAAACACAACACTTCAGCCAAATCAAAAGATGATACTAAACTTCTAACGTTGTTGGTATAAAGTTTGTTCTGAATGATGTGGGTTTTGAGAGAATCTGAGTCACACATGGCAAATGAAACAATTGGACCATCATGAAATCGTAAAGTGGAATTCGTTGTGAGCAGGATTCCAGAAAATGGGAGAGAGTAATTACGGTGCCCCAAAATGCCCTTAGACCACAGAGGGTTATGCAAATGAATGTATGCTTCTAATGTACAACCTCCTGAAGTTTGTTTAGCAAGAACTAAACACTTTATTACAACCATTTAAAGTTTTACTAAAAGCGCCTTTATGACAGTACACATGCTGTAACCAAAGTAATTAAAAGACAGCTTCAGGGTAGGGAGAAGTGTTTTTTTTTTAAGTCCTTTATAACACAAAGAGGAGATGCTGCACAACTACAATGGCCTTGGTGAGTAAATTCCGCTGTTTCTCTTCCATAACAGTCCCTTCATACCAGAGACGAACCAGCTGCCCACTCACCTGTGCAAAAGTGAAAAAGCCCTGCCACATTGTGTCGAAGTTTTAGAGAGGCTGAGGGTATGAAGCTTTTCTTGTACAAACGAATCCGTCCCACGTTCCGCGACATTTTTTTTTCTAGATGGAGCACAAACAACACTGCAGATGAAAGTGTCCCAGAGACGCTGTCAGAATCCCAAAATAAGTTTGAGGAGGCAAAACAAGTCCCTACAGTAGCACCGCTCAAAAATTAATTTCTTTCCCTGAAATGTGAGTTTAACAGCTTGAAAGTAATTCAGACTTGGCGCGGGAAAAAAAAAAATCCAGCGCCAACAGCTGTCAGTATGAAGAATTTAAACTTCCTTTATGATTTATGGGGTGACGCTGTACTTTGAATACGGGGACCAAACACCATGGGGAACAACTTGTACATAAAACTAGGCTGCAGGGACTTGTGTAATGTATATGGCTCGTCTGGCCCCGAAACCCAGATCACAATAGTTATTCTGGAAAGTAGCGCAGTTGAGACTTGATGATGATGGCCGGAAGAAGAGCCAACTATTACAGCTGATTTTGTTTTGTATAAAGAGGCTGGCGTAATGGCCAAACTCGCTAAAATCTTCCCAAAAACCTTTTAAACACCATCTGTCTTCTTTCCTGCAACTGTTTTTTATAGATTGCAGCACAAATCCTTTATCTTGACTTTGATCACCTCTTTTGACTTTTATTACAAAATTATTGCCCTCCATCAAACCATATTTTCTGCTTTTCTTTGGTTACATCCATAAATACTCTTCTCTTGGTTTCCTCTCTTGTCTAGACACTTCAAACATGTGTCCTCCTAATACCCTCAATCATTCATTTTAATTATAGATAACTCCATGTTGCGCTATAGTAATTCATTTATATTTGGTGTTTATTCTAGTTTAGATATGGTTTACACCCAGTTTAGACAGAAGCTAGTCCAATGGTGGTCTATACTCTTCTTTGGTGCCCCAGTTTAGTCCTGCTCTATTTCATGTTTATCTCTAAGCTAAAATAGAGAGTATTGTTGTTGAAAATTCCAGTGATGTTTTTCTTAATCTTATTTTGTCCAGTTTGTTTTGTTTCAATAAGTGTATATTTGGTTGGACACATTTGTGAACTACTGCTGTTTTGGTGTTCATAAAATATTGTAAGAAGAGAGAAAAAGCCACAGATGAAAATGGCCTGGGTTGTGTGCTCCTAGAAATCCATAAATCCAGTTTAAAAAAAAAATCTGCCTCTTTCTCCGAGTAATTTTTGTTGTTTGTGAACATGACACATGCAGCCCATTCTGATAAGTGGAAGTGTTGAAGTGCAGTCTGAACCAGCCCCGCTGAGGAGACTGACTAAACCTGGATCATTTCCACAGCGCTCACACTCTTGTCTCTAAAAACCCCTCTCTGATATCAATCACACTGTCAAACAACTACTGCGCTGTAGTTTCCTTCATATCTTAGTACGGAGTAACCCACTTTGAGAGTGCAGTGGATACGGTGCACCCGCTCAAGCGGCACTATGCACCATTTTACGCAGCTTTTATTGTTTCCATTTTATAGCGGTATGAAATAGGCTATCGATTCGACTTGTCCTATTTCAACTTTGGAGCGAGATTGGATTTCTGTAACGAGCTTGGGCTGCGGCTTGCTCGCGTGCACAGGGGTCGGAGTGCGCTCGTGTGATTCATCCGCAGTTTGCAGACGACGCGCAGGTGGAGGCGAAGAGGAGAGGAAGCCGCGCGCACGGACCGGAGAGTGGATGCTCAATACGCGCAACACTGACTCCGCGTGAGGACCCGGCTCATTTTGTCCTGCTCATTTTCAGCTCGATCCAGTGTCCAGTTTTATCTGCTTTACCCAGAAACTTTTACAAAAATGCTGCGGCGCTGCGCTGTGGATTGGAGTGACCAGTCAGCACTTGAGAAATAGCTGCGATTCTTTGCGTTACACAAACGAGAGGAGAAAGGTGTGTTCCCTCTCATCAGCGCGATCACTGTTCTGATCACTTCTCTCCGGATTCTTCTGTTTAACCCAAGCTGATTATAACAATGGACTTCCTCGGACTGTACTTTCTGCAGCTGGCTTTGATCGGTGAGTTCACGCACACTTTTATTCTTGTGTAAATCACTGCGCTTTGGTTGTGGGGTGCATTTGTTTTGGGCTGCAGTTGTTCACTCTCAGACCAATCCTCGTGAAGTTGCGCTGTCTGACAGTGAAGATGCAGATGGTAGAGGTTAGTGCACGCTAGTTAGTGCTCCTGGACGTGCGGCCCCGCTGGTGTCACGGCGAAGGGCTGTGGAGAGAGTGTGAAAGAGCTCTGAGCTCTATACGGGACTGTCTCCGAGCTGCCCCATCTGGAGCACCCCGCATCCAAATAAATCCCCCCAAAAAACAGAATGTGCAAGTGCTTATGAAGTAACCCGTGTCAGTGTACGCGCGTGGACTGCAAGGCTGCATAACGCGCGTGATGGAGAGCTTGCGTGCGTACCGATGCGCACCTGGTTCATGCAGGTGATACAGACATGCGAGTGGGGCATGACGCAGGGGGAGCGTGTGCACGTGTGCCAGCGGTGGTAAACTTGAGCAGGGCAGGTGTACAGCCACAAACTCCCAATTTGTTCGACTTGAATATAAAGGGGAATGGTGCGCACTTGTGTAACGGCGATAGTACAGTGTCTGATTGTCCTGTGTGTGCTTATGGGACTAACATCAGAGCAAATCATTACGATTCTGCATTGCTACTAGTTTTTGTTTGTGATGTGTTTCCTGCTCTGAAAGCATGTGCGAAAACTAAACTGTGACGAAATCAAAATAATGTCTGTGTTAAAAGCTGGGTTGGTATCCATCACCATTTGGAATTGTCTAAAGCTTTTTTTTTTTTTACTATCTGATTCATTACAGGCTCATTTGCATACCATTATCAGTCCCTTTAATGTCCGACACATAGACTGGCTGAAGCTGGTCGAGGCTGAAACTTAGCTACTGCTTCAAATGACCGGACTCCCAACCTGTCATGTTGCATCATTGTCACCATTTGTATTAGATGCTCATTTCGGTGAGCTGTGCAGTTTTTTCTTCGTTTCCCTTTATTATTCCTGTATCTATATTGACACGCAGCATCCTTGCATGAGACGCCTGCTGTAATATTTGTCATACAAATAGTTGTCATTTGTAATTAATTTCCAGTCTTCACCCAAGGCATTTCTATTCTCCAAACTGTCCAAACATAACTCTCTGTGTTGTGTTTTAGTTACTGTTTTATCTATGGTTTGAAAAAGCACATGAACTTGCACTGTGGACGTTGTTGTATGACTAAGGATTAATGGCCAGGAAGCAGGCGCAGTGTGGGGAGCATTGGGAGGATTTGTGTTGCGCGTGAGATTTATCGCTGCCTCCACAATGACACTCCACATTTGAGACCACCATTTCCCCTGCGCTGCTGCTGCTGTTGCTGCTGCTGCTGCTGTGATTTCCGACATTTGCTGTGAAAAAAGGTGACAGTCTGGTGCTTTGAAAAATGTGGCAGCCTTTCCTTTTTTTTTTTTTTTTATAAGAGTTTTGACTTTTTGGGCTGCGTTTGATCCGAACCAAAATATTATCAAGAGGGGAACAGATGGGTTATTGATTGAGATAAAAGAAGAGACTTTTGGGCTGGGGCCGAACAAAAGCAGGCTAGCTTTGTGTGATTGCTTTTGAAGATGCAATTTTGATGAAAACAAAATGATAGCAATTTTGTTTTGATATTATGTCGATTCATTTGGGGATGCACCGGGAGAGTGGTTAGAAATTCATGTGAAAATGCTGGTATAAAAGGCACAACTGAGTGAGTGAGCAACGACGTGTCAGTTTATATGCAGCTACATCAAGTTATTCTCAATGTACAATGTGCTTTAGGGCTCAAAGCAGGACACAGTGATGGCAAACAGCAAGATACAATTAATTCAACTTTGCATTTCAAAGAGGAGTGACTCAGCCACAGACAAATGAGTGCGATGTGATAAAAGTTGGAATAAACAGTCTTAGATCCTGACAGATATATTGTTATCTTAGTGGGAGAGTATCGGGCAGATTTGGGAGGGAAATGGGGCCTGTACTATGAAGAGGAGATGGAGAGAAATTGTATTGTAATTGCTGTGTTTCTAGAGGTGGTGCCTGGCTATAATGCAACAACCAGCTATATCCTTGCATGCATTTGCTTTCAAAAACAATATTTCATCTTCCAAGCGTCCTGATCACTGAAAAATGGCAGAATCTCAAGCTTGGCAGGTGCAGCAGATGCAAGACTGTCAGATGCAGCACATGCCAACTCAGAAATGATGGTGCTCTTTCAAGTCGCAGCGTCGCCAAAGTAAAAGGGAACCTGCTCAACGACTGCACCCTTCGTACTGTACATTCTCAGTCCGCCATATTGTTAAAAACATCAACACATGCGAGTTTGTCCGCTTCTTTATGGGGGATGTCTGCAGAGGGCTCGCTCGTCACTCGGAGCCGAGGGACTTGTCGTTTGAGTGAAGGCGCGATGTAAAGCGTGCGAGTTGGAGATGCGAAAGGATATTCTCACCTTGTCAACGCGATGTGTCAAGGCAGGAATCACACCATTGCCACACGCTGTACAGTGCAGTGGGTGGCAGCTTTACCGAGGAGGAGGAGGAGGAGGGGGGCAAAGGAGCAGCAAAAAAGCCTGAAGGTTAGTCGCACAATGAGGAAGAGGAGTCATTGATTTGGATCCGCGAGAGAAAGAGGCGGGAGGTGGTGATTTAAGTGACACAAAATGGGTGCTAAACTGCTGTCAGGGGTGTTCAGGTTAGTTCATGAGGAGGTGGGACAGACATCGCATTGGCTTCCATCCACGGTTTTAGTAATGGGATAAAAAGGTGTGATTTTAAAATAAGAATACCAATGTTTTGTTAAATTTTGTGTTTCAATTCATACTAAATTTGAAGAAAGTCAGTACCACAAAAAGTAGAGAAATTCAAGAGAAAAACAAGGCACTCCTCCCACAACATGAATTCTCTATTTACATTTTAAGCCTTTATTTGACTGGGCTAATGCATATTAAAATCTTTTAAAACATGTTTGTTTCTTCCACATGTATCGGCTACATCAAAGCCTTTTTCAAGAAGTGAGGAGAAATGTATTGTATGTTTTCATTTTACGTTTTCGTGATGAAATAAGGCATTTTATACATCAAAATCACCAAAAATGGCTATTTATTTGATGACCAAATATTAATAATGGATAGAGCCAGGTTTAAATGTAGGTTTTTATTCTGTTTAGCTAAAAAAACATGTGCTCAGAGGATGTTTGGGATATTTGTTTATTAAATTAATAATGGCTTACACTTGTATTGCGCTTTACAAGCCTGCATGTGTCACAAGTTTCTGAAAGAGCTACACCGTGGACATTATTCATTCACTCCATACTAGAAGGCGGCACTGTTGTAGCCACAGCTGCCCTGGGATAGATTGACAGAAGCAAGGCCAATCTGTGCCATTGGCCCCTCCGACCGCCGCCAACCAGTCACTCGCACACTACAGTCACGCAGGCGGTGGGTGAAGTGTAAAAAAAATCTAATTTCACCTTGTTTTTGGGGTTCAAAGCTCAATAGAGATACAGATTGTACTGTGATATAAAGGACTAAATATGTACAACTTAAATAGTGTATACTTTTATGAAATAGTAACACCATTTGCGATGAGGAAAAGGTCAAGTGTCAAATTAGTATTAAGTTTAGTTTGTCTTTTCACATTTTCTGCCAATGTTTACAGTCCTTCCACAACAATTTGATCTCCAGTTAAATCAACATAACAACATGCTTCATGTTGATGTTTTATGCACATCCAGGTTTTTAACTCTCTCTGGACATCCCTTGTTTATTTAAGAGAAGTTAGCCGTCAACGTTGAAGAATCCTCCCGCGAAATCTAAGGAAATGTTGTTGTTCTCGTTTGTCATTGGCCAAGTACGGCACTTTAGGCACTCGGGTCTTTACTAAAACATCAACTCTTTAAAAACACTTGTGCTAATGGGACCCACTTTTGTTCCGTCCAATTAGGAGCACTTGCATGTGTGACAAATTGTATTTACATCTAGAAATGGCTCTATCTCTTTCTTGTTTGGAAGAGTCCTTGAGCTCACCCAGAGGCGCTCTCCACTGACTTTTGCAAAACCGCACCAACCTGCACTTGACAACAGGCCCTGAAACTACAAGAGAATCTGTTCATATTTGGATGGGGCTAAATACACATGTCTTCATCTTGAGCAGAGTAGATCAAAATGTGGCTCTGGTTTCAGGCAAGAAACATTTTAGCTGGATATTATGTTGTTGTTTTGTGATATTCTGATTCAAAATTTACTTTGAGGTTATTAACCATGTTGTAACATTGTTCCCTTATTTATGTATAGGCACCTGTTTAAACGCCCAGGTCAAATTACAAATGTTAAGATACAATCTTTGTCAACTGGACCAGTATAGTGCTGTGCTAAAGACAATACCTCAGAAGTTTGGGGATAAACTAGCCTGGTAAACCACACCCACCCTGGTACGTTAGTCCCGCCTCAGCAGAGCTGCTCCTGCGGCAGCGTTTCCAGACTAATCTCCAGTTTACAATAAACAGAGGAGGCTAGTCTGGTTGCCTGGCTGGGGATAAACAACTACCTGACCTGGTCGACCATCTTATCTGGCAACACAGACTGACACAGGTGTGGCCTAATGGGTCATTATGTGCAGCTGTGTATAAGCCCAGACAATTCCAGTCTCAGCTCCTAGCTGATGATGATGATGATAGTTGGATGACAATTGGAACGTTCTAGAATTACACCTGTCCAGTTGACAAAGATTGTATCTTAACATTGTTCCCTCGTCTAAAACAGCTCATTACGTTGTGTTAATTATTTCTTCTTCTTCTGCTGAAGCACTTTGATCTGTATTTCCTGGATTTTGTTGCATCATAGATGAAACTTGAAACTGTCCTCCACATTTTTGAAGAGCATAATCCATCATTGCTCTGCTCAAAGTGTGTTCATCGCTCCGCATCGGTTTGCTAGCATCCTGTTGGCTGAAAGTGAAACTCATTGTTCTGGTATTCTCTGCTGCCTGCAGAGAGCACTCTAGGATCATTTGAAATCCGGACCAGCCCAGTCTCTCCCTCCCTGTGTATTTATTCTATCTTTCTTTTACATTGGTATAAATGTAGCGCTCAGATCCTCAGGAATAGTTTTAATGACCAACTCCATATTCACACGGATAAAGAATCAAATAACTAAAATAAATTTACTGAAGTACTGTACTTAAGTAGAGTTTTTGAGGATCTGTACTTTACCTGAGAAGTATTTTTGTTGACAACATTTGACACACAAATATAATACTTTATACTACACTATATTTCTCGTTACTCGTTGCTTATTGAGTGCAGACAAGTTGGTTGTGGTTTTTTCTCTGATCTAACTCCTGAACAGAAGGTGGCGTTGTGCAGAAGTATAATTCAATGCCACTGCCCGTGCAATACTTGTCCCTCAAGTATTTACTAATTTAGCATCAATGTGTTGTTTTTCTATTCTTTGGTCATTTATATCTTGCTCAAGTTGAACCAGGGTGAACTGAAGAGGGAAAAGACGAAGCAAATACCTCAGTACTTTAACTTAAGCAACTTTCACTTTCATTGGTGTAATATTTGACCAGTTGTATCTGTACTTTTACTCAAGTAATGAAATGAAGTGCTTCACCCACCACTGCCCCTATCTGTATTTAAATGATCCTTTCTTCGCAGCACTCACATCTGTTGTTATGTTTTATTTCTTAATTAAATGTACAAATTCCAATTGAGACATACAGCAGTACAATGAATATATTTTATACATGTTACTGTGCCCCCATTGAACCCATATGTATAGTCATAAACAAGCGTCCTCTGATGGAGCGTGATGTGTAAAGAGCGTCCATGCCACATTAGCTCCGCGTGTCTTTTTAGAAACAGGTCAAACCCTTTCACAATGAAAAGCTCCTGGAACTGCTGATGTAGATGAGCCAGTTCACGGCACAGTCTCGGGACGCTCCAGTGACCATGTGCCCTCACCGCTCCGAACGTTTAGTAATCATTAGTGTAATTAGTTGACCAGGTTTATCTGCACATTTTGATCTTCAAGCAACAGGCAGCGCATCCACAAAGCATGCACCACAACAGGGCCGTACTCAAAGCTTCACAGCCTCTTTTATATTGCTGGGTCTATAGCACTAATTGGATAGACTTTAGAAATGGCCTTACAGTAAATGCTCTGCTATTAGAGAAAGGTAAGCTATAGCTTTCTCAGTATGAGGCAGGTTGGTAAATGCCTTTTCCAGGTAGCAGTCATTGATGTTTAGTTGTAAGCGTTTCGTGGAACAGCGGGGACTAACACAAATACAAACCAGTAAACAATGTAATATAATGCATCGAGGCGGGGAGCCCCATATGAAAACACATCAAGGAGGTAAGCTGAATAGAACGGGAAGCTGCTGTTGATTGGGTGATTACTTCGAAAATGATGAAGTACATCGATAAATTGGCCGACTGAGCGACAACGTCTGCAGCAACAGGTGCAAAGGAAATGGCCAAACTGTTACGGACGCTCCCAATTCATTCCCTATGGAGCTAAAACCACTTGCCCTCCTCCAACCAAGGGCCAGGGGACGTTTGTGCATGTGGAATATCACACTCGCTGACGTAGATGCGCAGATAGCCGACGAAGCAACACCAGAAATTAACTTTTAACAATGTCAGCGACGGGTTCTTGAGCTAATGATCTGAGGTGATCAACATGAATTCAATGATCAAGATCTTTTAGCTGCTTTGATTTTCCTGCCTTCCAGCCCTTTCCAAGTAGCTCGCCAAAGGTTTTCTACATTTCTACATACGCTAGGTGAGCCAAATTTTAGGTGCATTTTTAGCAGAAACTACAGGCATTTTCTTTTATTGAGTTGAATTATCATCTTGACAGTCCTAAAGGTCTAGTTATACGTATTTCTTTGAAGTGTAAGTAGCTCACTGCCATTTTTGATACACAAGAGTAGCTCATGGGGTAGAAAAGGTTGGAGACCCCTGTTATAGTGATACAAAAGGGAGCAGCAAGGAACAGGTCTGGTATGTTTTCTTTACGCTAGTTCCTCAATATTAGTATCCCTGTTAGAAAACCTTTCCCTTCATGGCCTATTATACTGAACAACCTTTTTTTTTAATCAATCATTCATCAATAGTGTCTAATAATTAAACCATGTCCAAAAGCTTCATTGCCCAACACCTGCATTGTTGTTTTTGGAGGGTACCAGACAGAATGGTGGAGGGTCACCTTTTGAATAAAAAATACTTAATTTTCCACAAAAATGTAAATAAATAAGAATGGATCTTAAGATAAGATCTTAAGATTGTTGTAAATAAAAGGTAGATCAAAACAGAACCTTGTCATTCCATATCTGGCCACTAATACAGCACTACTGCATGAGCTTATACCTTGGTGGAGGTCAGCGCCTCTGCTTTCCTTTAGGTGGGTCTCCTCCTTAGCCATATGGAAATAATTCTCTCCACCTCAGTGGTTACAATGGCACTCAAGAAAATCTGGAAATGAAAAAATGAAAAAATGTGCTAATTTGTCCAAGTTCCAAAACTCCCTTAAGTCAGCCTCGTGATTTTCAATCTTTAAACTGTGAGCCCCCATTTCATGTTTTGAAGACTTTGGAGCAAAGTTATTCAGAAGTAATTGCCCAGATTTAATAATACAGCCGGATAAAGGGGAAGGCTCATTACCATTCAGCACCAACTAATCATTTACTCATTAACTCCTAGCCTTGCACAGGCCAGCATTATCTGTTAACAATGAAAGCCTAAAATTCACATTTCAAACTGCTACAAAAGGGAAAGAAAGACTTTTAGTCATGTGGGTACATCAAATTTTAAGTTTTAGTTATTTTTGTTTTCATCAAATATTCTCTAACTTGGTGAGAATATTAATTTCAAATTAAATTATTGATCATTTCATAGGCTCTTTGATAGACTCTATTGACCAATATTGTTGAAGGCCGTATACCTGAATAGTGGAGTGATATTGTCCTCCTTATGTCCTCCTCCATCTAAATATAAAGCATTTGTGTCAATTTCATGAGCTTACATAGTTTGCTAGCATTTTAAAACTAAAAAGTGACCCTGAAAATTGTGAAATGTGCTCATAAACTCATCTCTTTGTTGGGAAAGTTAGGAATGTGTTTGGCAGGGGCGAGGCTAGGCTCAAGCACCCCTAAAAAATATTCAAGCACCCCTAACATTTCATCTCTGAAATAAAATATACTGTATATTATGTACAATATATTGCTTCACTTATTGATATAATTTTGTTGGTTGATTTAATCAAAGCAAATATGATTTTTTACTAATACAAAATAAACCTCTCCCCTCTTTACTAAATGTGCTGTAGCTCCGCCCCCTCTCTGGACCCTGTGCTCTCTTTCTCCCTGGATTAAACTGTGATGTTGGTTTCAACAGCTTTTATGGAGAAAACAATGACCGTACGAACTGTGTAGTCTTTAAAAACACTCTCCTCTTCTCAAGCTTTCAGAGAGTGTTTATTTGTTTACATTCCGTCTCATATTCACAGACTTAGGTCACCTGCAGCTGATGAACAGACATTCATTAGCGCGATTTAGCGGCGAAATCACGGCACATTTCTCACTATATTTCAAGTAAATGGAAGTAAGTTTGGACAGAAGTTCAGACTTTAGTTTCATGTAGAGCCTTGATTCTTGCAGCCATGAGTCAGAACCATTCAGTCATCACATGATCACACTGAAAATAGTCTTCAAATGGTCGGATCATAGCGATCCTCGGATAATTTCACACGTTAAAGTAGCCAGTGAATAAACCCTGCAAGAAGACTATAAGCTTTATTTTCTATAGATAGGACAGATTTTGTTCGTAACTAAATTAACTTAAACAACTACTACATTTTATATTAGTTATTATAGTTTCATATAATAAAATATAGTCCTAATGTTTTCCACTGACATCAGTGCAGAATGTTTGGACCAATCCCTGACCTGCCTGTGACTGATACATTATGACATTATGCACCATGCTTTATGTTTCATTATACTTATTCCCAGGGCTGTAACTATGAAAGGGGCTAACCGGGCATTTGCTATTTAGAAAGAGGCCCCAGAAAATTCATTTTTCTCCATTCTAAAAGCTCAAATGGCATATTATTGACAATAACGAAAAGCACATGAAAATATGATGAAGCATCTGAAAAAATGTACCAGAATAAACTTACTAATGAGGCAAAAAAAAAAAAAAGGCAAAGATTCTTCAGTCTTCATCTGTACTCTGTAGTTGAAGTGTAGGACGAAGGACCTCCTCCTCTGTGGGACGAGGGACTTAGAGGTTAACTCCTCCTTCTGGTTTACTCTTGAGAGACCCACAAACGTGTTCAAGTCTTTATTAAGCTGATGACGATCTTTAAGATCGAAACGTCCCACACGCCAACTACAGAGTACAGATGAAGATTGAAGAATCTTTGCTTACGATGGACAACTCCTGTACGACTGAGATAGTTACTAATGAATAAATCTGTAAAATTTCAAATTTCACCTTATTTTTTGGGTTTGAAATATTGAAAAATCTCCCTGAACAAACATTCAGAATGTTGTTTATTACAAGAAGCTGCTAAAGTGGAGATGTTGCCACAATGTGAGAAAAATACATTTTGAGAAAATGATCACTGAAGTTACAATTGCTCATGTTTTACGGAGAACTGTTGAACGGTGCAATAATCACACTCCTTATTGTAAATATTAGGTCATTTATTTGTTTCCAGGTGAAAATATATACAGTACGTAAAGGGAGTAAAGTTACTGCATGTTGTATATGTTGTTTCATTTGCTTGTTGTCAAAGAACATGTGCAGCTTTAACATACACAACAGGCCACACACACACAAAAACAAGCTTGGATTAGCCCCATGAGTCTTGTTGAGGAGTTTCAGACCATTTTACCGGACTCAAACTTTAGTACAGCAGAGGGACTTTTAAACCCACTCTGCACCAACTTCACAAAATGGGTCCAATTAAAAACCTTCCAAACAGCCCTCTCTCTCTCTCTCTCTCTCTCTCTCTCTCTCTCTCTCTCTCACTCTCTCTCTCTCTCTCTCTCTCTCTCTCTCTCTCTCTCTCTCTCTCTCTCTCTCTCTCTCTCTCTCTCTCTCTCTCTCTCTCTCTCTCTCACTCTCTCTCTCACTCTCTCTCGTGGCCTCAATGGTTTTAACCTACACTCCTGGCCACGGCAACACCACACCTCCCTCCCTCCTTCTCTCCCCTCATCACTTTGCATGAGAATGTATTTTATAATCTTGCTCGTTTGCATGTTTGCTAACCTTGAACACTGACAGCTAATATTATGGCTTTTTGCTTGTACGCGGACGATTTTATGCATTTATTCTGACAAATCCGAAACCACCCCACGGTACAGCCCCCCACCCCACCCCCCCTCTTCCTCCGTCCTCCACTGACGCATGTATAATTCATATTCACCGCGCAGTGCTCCCAAAGCCCGTACAGTCATCGCACTCTTGATTTCTCTTAAAGCCAACGCTGCTATTGACTGAGTGGAGCAGCAGAAGCACGGAAAAAAGGAAAGAAGGAAGATTCCAGGGACAAACATTTTTGCAGGGGGAAGCATGTTGTGAATGACCAAGATGTGACAACCGTCTCTTTTGAACGGCTCTTTAGCGTGTTCGAACTGGATCTTGTGCTGCGTTCCAGTTGTCCTCGGAGGTGGGAACTCCGAGTTGGGAATGACGTTTCCTCCGAGTAACTGTATTCCAGTTCCAGAGATGGTGACACATCATTTAAGATCCAAAGAACCAAAAGCGTCATTTAAGATACAAAGATGGTAAAAGTCAACTTTTTATGCCCCTAACTAACTTATTCTATAAACCCGAACAGTTTGGTTGTATTGATGTTTTCATAAACCATGTTACAAGTCATTTAGAGAGCGCAGTTAGCTCTCATTAGCCCGTGGTGGTGGGCGCATCGGGTGTTAGCAACATTAGCATCACAGACACAAACAGTCTATTTAGTAATAACTGCTGAGGCTCAACTGCAGCTGGAGCTGAGTGACATACAGTGGGCGGGAAACAACACAAGAAATATAAAAATATACTGGTCAGGTATTTTTATTTATTCCTAACGCTGGGCACCTCCATGTTGTTTCCTTAAGTCGGACTTGAGAGATCCAAGAAGAGTTTCCGAGTCAGAATTACAGGGTTGGGGCGTGTTCCAGTTGAAATTCCCAGGTCGGATCTCGGAAATTCCTACTTACGAGATCAGCATTGATTGTGACAAGAGCCAGATCTTTTTATCAGTCCAATTTTCACAGATCGTCCCCCAATGATAAGGTTCTAGCTGTATTTTTGTCAAAATTGGGTTATTCACTTCACCTTCACACCCTTTCTGTACAGTATATCACATTTTTGTAGATTTTGGTGCAGTTTTTAGATTTTGTTTGCAAAAAAATATTACCCATTTCCATTTTGTCCTATGAGTGGTCAAAACATTAAACCTAAATATCTCAGGACCACTCACAATGAAGAATCTTATCATTTTAAGGGGAGAAGATGGTGAGCAGTTATGGTGACTACACTTGTATTTAAAAGGCCATGTACAATTATGATACGTACATACATACTGTACATAAATGTTGCCATTTGATGCATTGTACCAGAATTTACACATAATGGTCATTAGGTGGTGCATAATACAACACTGTCATTGTTTAAGGAAAACTTCTGGGAAAACTGCATTTTAAGATCTTTCCACTCATGGATTTAGTTCATAAAGTATTTACACTCCACCAAAACGCTAGCTTTGTACGGAAGATAGGTGTTTCATGAAATATTTTCGCATTCATGCCAGAATTTGTTTTTGACTTTAGCGAACCTTCCCAAAATATGCAGGTGTGTGTTTTCTTATTCCTTTTCCAAAACCAAACAAAGCAGTGGCACTTACTTTCTAGGTCACGGCACAGTATTTGTTTTTGCTATCTTCTAAAATACTCGCCCCCAGCCCTCTCCAGTCCTGTTAAGACGCACTTTATGCACAATCGACCGTATATCGTATATAGGAGCCGCTCGACTATCAGCACAAGACATCTCCTCCCTCTGACACTCACTCCATCTTGTGAGATTGATTTATTGATTTCATTCGTCAACTGCCACTCAACTCAGATAATATTCTGGCAGTGAGGAAAGTAATTCTTTGAGGGAAAGTGCATTTTTATAGTGTTATGACTAAACAACAATAGTGTTTTTTGAGTTGGAGCTGAAACCGTAATGGAAAAGGGTCTGTGTTTTTCTGGCAATTTAGAAGTTTCGCTGTTTTTAAGAGAGTGGGAAAAGTATTGACTCCATCGTAGGCCAAGATTCTTCAGTCTTCATCTGTACTCTGTAGTTGAAGTGTCAGACGTTTCGATCTTAGTCCGAAGATCTTCCTCAGTGCATAAAGATGGCCTACGATGGACTCCTGCACGACTGGAAATGTGTTCCTGTGAATGTTGCAACTCTTTCTACCCAATAGTGCATAGAAAAATGGGTAATTACAGTATTTTCTCATTAATTCTCAGTTTTTTGTTTGACAATACACCAGTAAGCAGCCTTTTTAGAAGTGCTCTAATCTATCCCAACTGTTGACTTCAGCACAATTACTTTCTCTTTCAATGTGCTGCGACAATACAACAATACAAAACCCGCTATTTGCTGATAAAAAGAGAAGCTTGAAAATGGTCCATTCGCATAACCAAGTTCGCCCTTGACTCGAGGAACAAAACATGTGGATTCATACAATTCAATCTTTTTGTCAACGGTCGACCAGTGGTGCCCAAGCAGGGGTACGGGGACCCCTGTGCGTATGTGGGAGCTTAGCAGGCGGTGCTTGGAATCATTTCAGATAAAAAGTAAGATGAAACTGAATTGTATTTTTGATTATTATGTTAAAAGAAAAGCTATTGTTAAGAGTGAAGGTTTGAGAGTGTTACGCAGCTTTCAACTGATGAATAGCAGTTTTAGTCATTCACTTTCAAACTAATCAACAAAACCATCGAGGCAGGGGGCCCAAGGGGTTCGCAAGAAAAAAAAAGGTTGGAAACCACTGCCCTAGACATAATATGCATCGCCATAACAATACATTTTTGGGTAATGTTTTGATAATTGCTATAGCTTTGACTTTTGGTGAACCTTGACCAGTCTTGCTGCTGTGTCCAGAGACTCACCTTTTATCTTTGATCTTCTGATGCAACCAGTCTGTGCTCTGCTCTTCAGTATATTCTGCAATTCTTCAGCATTATTGATCCAGTCTTACGTAAGGGCTTTTTGAGTTTGTTTCTCAAGGACACTTCATCCACGTAAAAGTTGGATCAAATCCACCATCTGTATCACAAAAATAGACAAGTACAGTGCAAGGAAAGTAAAGCAGAAATCTTTCCATTGAAAGAAGTCTTTGCTGCTGTAATCTCATCACAGCAGGAAAAACTGGAAAGAGTGGTAACTAGCTGTCACTACGATTATTTTGGTAATCGATTAATCGGTTGCCGGCAAAAGGTGCATAGAAAGTAACCTTGCCTGCAAGCTGAATTCTCGCGGTAATTGTGATGTCACAAACACACAAGAATCCATCTTGCCCCAAGCCCGCTAAAGTGTTTGAGCCAGGACCACCAGTGGGACGGAGCGACGAAAGCAGCAGGTGCCGAGCAAAACAAACAT
>OMNZ01029562.1:0-13544 GCA_900303255.1 Lesueurigobius sanzi
GGTGCCGGAAGTAATAATCTCATTCAAAAGTTGCATAGACTTTTCGAAAAGAAAATGTTTAAAAGTACAATAGCAGCTAATTAGCTACGTGGAGACTTATGGGCATAAAACACACAATAATAAATTAAAATTGTATCCAAAACTTTATAAACCAAAAAGTTATAAAAATATTTCACCCTGTTTTCAAGTATTGGGTATTTTCTTGCTTGTAACATATCTGCGCTATGGCTAGCAGTTAGCACGTAGCTGATTAGCCTCCGTTGTGCTTTTAAACTCGTACAATTAGAATCTTTCCAAAAGTCTATGCAATTTTTGAATGGGATTATTACTTCCGGCACCGAGGCGGAGCGAGCTGGTGGGTGGGACTATGCTCCATAACAACTCTGATCACTCGCATTCTCTCAAAAGAATATATTTTTTAATTCATTTTTTTGAAAAATGTTATGCTGTGTAACACATCCATTTTGACTGTGATAATATTCTAAGACTGCAGATTTTCTGTGTGTGAGAGTCCTGACTGTTCTTAGGATTTGTTCTTCCAGAAGAACTCTTTCAGCTAAGAACAAATTTTGTGAATGCCAAAACAATTCTTAAGTAAGTCTTAGGAACAAATTTGTTTCATGAATGAGGCCCATCGAACTTTGTGACCGATTTTGTTGTGTTTATTGTTGTGGATTTGCCCAGAAATTACTTACATTTCTTATAATAAAACTAAGACTAGAAACCTGCATTTTGACAGTTATCACAATTTTCAATTATTGTGAGTTTTCAAGCTAGTTTTCGATAGCATCATTGTACCAGTGACCCTGAAACGTGTGAAACATGTTTATAAACTCATCACTGTGAAGAATCTGTAGTAGAAAAGTGTTATGAATGTTGGGAATGAGTTTGGACCACAACTAACAGTTTAAACTTTCACTCTTTCACTGTTTTGTCTGGAAATGTCCAGCTAAATTGATTGAGTGGACTTTACCATGACTTGTATGATTGAAAACTGTGCGAATGAAGCCAAAAAACTACTCAAGGAATGTTTTTTGACAAAGGAACGATGTCATCACATGGTTAAACTTGCAGAAAATGGTCATTAAGCATGCGATGCCCCATGTTTTGTTGATTAACAGCCTTTATTATTGCATCTGACGTCTCATTCCCCCTCCCGTAAAGTCCCCAGTCAGAGAATGTGAAGACAAAGCCTCACTGTGTCATGGCTCTTTGTCTAAAATCCATCTGCTCTGTTTTAATTATCAAAGATTCGAGATTCAAATGGAGACAAGACGTTTTGTAATCTCCTGCGAGACTCACTTTTGATTTGAGGGGAAATACAGCAGACGAGCGAACAAAAGAGGATTGGGATTTCGAGCGCTATCCTAAAAAGCTGACACCGCTGTATTGTTCGCCAACTATCTCTCGAGTTTTAGCATGTTTTATCATAATGAGGAGGCAGAGGGATTCTCAACAAAGGAAAACGTCACTTTAGGCCAAAAATGAGAGAAAGATGAGATGATACTAGTTCCCCTGGCTTATGCTATGTTCTCTTGTCTTTCTTACGCCTCCCCATAGGACCTCACCTTCAAATACTCATGTGCTACAGCAGCAGATTTGAAATATGAAAGGAATAGCATTGAGAAGACAATGTTCGCCTGTGATAATGGGAGATAGATAATGCAAAAGCCTGTTTATTCTTTGGTTGTTTCTTCTGCTGCTGGAGCACTTTGATAGTGTAAATTTGGACATACATATTTTAATATAGTTTTAGTCTTTTAGACAACAGCGCATTCTCACAGTAGTCAAGATAATTCTATATAATTTCAGTCTATTTTTAGTTGAACAAAACTAAAGCTAAAATTAAGGGGAGACACTGCAGGTAAAGACTACATTTTACAAATGTTAAGGTTTGGGGCAGTTTGCTCTCTTCACATACTGTAATAAATTATTTTTCTCACATTGTGGCGACAACATCTCCACTTTACTAGCTCCTACAGACTACAAACTTGACAGTCTTGTACTTAACAATATTCAGATTTTTCTTTCGAGGGATTTGCAATATTTATTTCCAAGCCTGATTTATTCAGTTTTGAACCCTTAAACAAGGTGAGATTGTATTTGAGGCTCAAGGTTCTCAATCGTACAAGAGTGAACCATTGTAGAAAAATGGTCTCTATTTCAGCATCTGTACTCTATGCTCCCAGTTCTTGAATTTGGGGAGGCTCTCGTCCAATCCACTCATGAAAGGGAGGGACCGTCACAGCAATACTTCAAGATAATTGGGTGAAACACCTGTTAGCACCCGCCTACCGTACTTTTGCAGATTCCAGTCGGAGAAAAGCACAAACGTCTCATTGCTTTTCCCTTTTCAAAGTAGAAATAGAAGCATTTCAGCTAAAATAGAGCCAATAGCAGCATCAACACGTAAGGTCTAAGACACAGCCATGTTTGTTATTCTTCGGCAGGGCATTTGGTGCAACGTCGTACCAACATGTCCCGCCTTAAACCCCAATGCAGGCACGCCATTGGTCCCCCAAATACCTGTGTCGAGCCGATCGCAAGGGATTGGAGTCTTTCGAGATGTATTTCCCCGAGTATGAAATCACAACTTTCGCGGGAATACATCTCGCAGCACAAGGTTAGAAATAGTAGAAATAGAGAGCATTTTTCCACAAAAGTCTAGGTTCAAGTTTTCTTTATTCGTACCTGAAGGTCAGTGTGTTTGCAGAAAGGAATCCAGCTGTCTGAAAACATACACAATAACAAACAAACATAGTCTACCAGGTGCTCTCAATCTACAGGCTTCAGAGCACTAAAACAAAATCCCTTATTGCAGGGGCCTTAAAAGTTCAGAAGGTCAATGAGGTACGTCAACAAAATAGGAGCTCTCTGGTCTGGGGCATTAGGCTACTGGTAGGGTCTCCCATGGCAAACAGGTACCCCAAAACATGCACATTAGGCAAAAAATAAATAAAAAATCCTCATGCCAGGTGATTCTGACCATAAGCCTGCAGTGTCTCATAATATTGTATTCAAATAAAGCTTTTGTCACTAAACATTTTGTATATTTTTTATGCATGAAGGTATTTATTGTTATATGAAAACATAAAATGATCCCATATACAGTATGTGCTAGTAATTTCCATATTCCCTCTCCGTGTATTATACTGTCAGATGAAGCCACTTGATCACAGGGAGCTGCATAAGTGGATCCATCATGTGAATGCTATTAATATTTTACAACAGTGTTTATTGGACGGTAAAGCAATCAAACAGGCCTCGCCGCTGTCCAAGGTGCTGAAATCCTCCAATTATGTGGCTCAGTGATGTGCGCTTTATTATCAGTCACACGGCTCTATAAAATGGGTTTAATATGATTTTGAATTAAGTCTGATCTCTTTCTCACGTTTATTTACAAATGAGCATGGCACAGTGGTGGTGTTGGATATATGTATAATTTGAAAATGTTTGTTAAAATGTTTCCTTCATGTCAACGTGTATCTCTGTCTAACAACTTCATGAATGTGGTCTGAAATATGAAAAAATAAACAAAAAAAAACAGATTTTGAGCTTTTTCAATAGCCTTTTCAACTTGACAACTTCTGAATGCACAAGTGGATCAAGAGTCACCCTGACATTTCTGCTCCACGGGCCGACTAATGAGCATCGGGGAAGGTGTTATCATTCTGTCAGTGTCAATCTGGTGAATCTTTCCCAACTAAATGTTAAATGTGTGGTTAATGTTTGTCGGAGAAGCCAAATTTACAATTCTGCATCCAAGCAATGAAGCAAAATGAAACGTGTATAGTATGTTGTATTAATACTGTATCTATTTTATGTGTGGGCCCCTGTACGCAATAGAGCGCCTGGAAAGTCCAGTTTAACCAAATTTGCACATTTTGTATACTCTACCGTTGAAAGGTTTGGGGTCGCGTTTCATGTACTGCTTTTTCTTTGTTTTCAAGACTATTTACATTGTGTGATTCTCATTAAAGGCATTATACTGTGCTTGAACACAACATTAACATTAACCAAAAAAGGGTGAAATAGCTCAAAATATGTTGGTATTGTGTCAATGAGCTTCACCTGAAATGATTTTCAAAAGTGTCTGGTTAGACAACATTATGAAGCTCACTAAGAAAATGTCAGAAGTCTGCAAAGCTGTAATCGAAGCAAAAGGTGGCTGTTTTGAAGAATCAATTTCAACATTTCTTTTGGTTTTAAACATAGCTCTATATGTGTTCAATAGGGATGTAACAATGCAATCAAGAAGACCTGATTCGATTTCTGATTGTCAGTTCCCGATCTCGATTGTTTTTGTACCTTTTTTATTTTACAAATGAATATAACTCATTTCATAACCAAAACATGTTTCTTTTATTTTAACATCTGCAAACTGTAACTGGGCTAACAGCCGTAAGGGGCACTCGAGCGGAAAAAGCATGCGTTTACCCTCTGAGGCGAAATGCCTGGCTGTTCTGTGCGTGGAATGCCTGGATTATTTTTAGCCTGCCCAAACCAGAGCGCAGCACTGGCCCAAAAGTGGCGTGCGAGGCGAGAGGACAACATGTAGTAGTGTAGTGGTCGGCTGTGTGCACTGTGCTTGTGTGTGCAGGGACTGTTTTTACGTTGATTCACATTTTAAGCAGTTTAAATCAATTTTAAATTGATTTCCGATGAATCGTTAGATCCCCAGTGTTCAATTATAAATGCATGTCTTCGATAAGAATCTACAATGTAAATAGTCTTGGAAAAAAAACAAATCAATACATGAGAAAGCGACCCTAAACATAATGTATGAATAAAACAGTCTCAACATTTCAATATGTTGTTCATCTGCAAACTTACATTGTATTACCTTTTAATTAGAGTCAAAAATTCATCAGTTCTTCAGTGATGTATCTACACAGTATTCGTTTTTTTCTGGTTTAGACTTGGGTTTTGTCCAGTTTAGACATAACTTAGTCTCATATAGTATAATATATTTGGTTTCAGTCCTGATTTCCCTTGACCTCGCTCTGGTGGGACTTGAAAGGCCACATTTACTTTTAGTTGTTGAGGTGGTGCTTGGTTTGAAAAGTTTGCGAACCACTGCTTTAGATTATTCTTACACAATACTTCAATAAAATAGAAGTTAAGGCCATAACTAACGACATTTCTTTGGATAGAAGATGCACAGCGTCCTGCCCTTGTCGGCGGCACACTAAAACCATCAGACGGGAAGACTCCTGGAGACAGTTTTGTAATTGGGATCTTTTCAGTTCATTTAGAGGACACGGAGCAGCGCGGTTATTTTTGAAACTTTACAGCCGCGTCTTAAATCATCTCTATTTACACGTGAATGCAAGCGTTGCCGAGAAGCATAACCAGTTTTAAATCAAATGCCCCAGGTGTGACAGCTCGGTTACAGCCGGCTCTGCTAAAGACTGAGCTGAGGAGATATACAGTGTTCTCGCAGGCAGCGAATTCCACTTGGCCCGAGAATCAAGGAGGATGAGGAGCATTAAGCTGTGGTTCATAAATCAATACAACTGCATCGATACATCCAGTTTATTTCAGCCTTATAAGGTCAGACAGATTTTTCCGGACTTTGTTGAGGTTTTACTGGAGACCTACAAGCTGTAAGAAAGCGCCCCTGTAATGATGATGGAGGAAGTCCACGGATCAGTGTAGGAAATAAAACAAATGCCAAACACGGTGCTACACAGTGTGAGGTGAGGTGTTATATTGCAAAAGGCAAACACTTAGGCTGGGAATAATATCTAATACAACAACAATTATGTACTGTATATACTTGAGATTCATGAGGTTTTAGGAAATCAATATTTAGCTCATAGTGCTCATTGTCACCAATATGCTTCCTTAAAACAGTTCTTTCTTACCTATTTCTAGAGTGCAGAATTCTTTCTTGTTCCTCACAATGTGTTAGTATGTCACCGCTATATAACCAGGAAAATTTAACTAATATTAAGAATCTTTTTCTACAGGGGGAGTCTTGGCTCCAGAGGGGATTCTATTGTACATATTTTTAGTGGTAATTCCAGGCACAGGGATAACTAAGGGCTTGATTTGTGACATAATGTATGAGTAATACCGGACAACCGTGAGCCAAAGTGCACTTTCCCAACGGGAGCTTGTTCAAAACGCTGCATGCTTGGCTTTTAACGGGGACACAGAAACATGAACATACCTCACCGGTTTTAGCTTCGCTCCATTGGCTTCCAGTTCATTGGATTTTAAAATTATTTTATTTACATGTAAATGTCTCAATAGCCTGGCCCCCTCTTATCTGTCTGATCTGATCCGCCCTTATGTTCCCTCTCGTGCTCTCAGGTCAGCAGATCAGCCACAGCTGGTTGTCCCTAAAACCAAAGGCAACTTTGTGGAGATTGAGCTTTCTCTGTTGTTGGCCAAAAGACAAACAGTCTTTATCTGTTTTTAAATATTTACTGAAAACGCACCTCTTTTCACTGGCGTTTAACAGTGAAAACATTTGCTTTATGTTCTTGTTTTACTGTACATTTACATCGTAGGCGTACTGTATTTGTATAGCGCTTTTCACACACAGTCACAAAGTGCTTCACAGTAAAACATATTAAAACAACATATTCAAAATTCAACAATTCAAAGCATAGTACAATCTGTGTCAGTGTTTCATCAGCTGGACTCGAACGCTTTCCCAAACAAAAAGGTTTTTAGGTGATTTTTAAAGGTATCTACTGACTCCAATGAGCGCAAGTCAGGATAAAGTGCTTTAGAAATAAAGTTGGTATTAGGGATTGGCAGATCACTTTACTCGGCAAGCTAAAATGACTTAAAATAAAGTAAATTATTATGAATTCAAGCCAATTTAACTCATCAAAATATCACTTTTTGCAGTGCTCTTCGATTCAATACGCAAAATAAGTTTGATACGTATCGATCAAAGATTTTAGATGGCATTTTAGTGCCACTAATAGTATTTTCGCAGTTTCCCCGTGCCGTGTGCGTTCTGTCTCACTGAGAAGCGCCTCTGAGCTCGCTGCCTGTGGGGAAACTCCTCCCCCTGCTTCACGTGACTGGAAGGCGGGGAGTAGCAACACGTGTTTTAGCTGCTGTGTGTTAGTCGAGATGAGATAGAACGATAACGAGAAGGAAAACTGACAGACCAAAGTTTGAGGACGCGCCACCTTCGCACAGATCAGATGTGTGGCAGCAATCCAGTCGGTGCGCTCATCCGGACAAGCTCTCAGAGAAGGTAACGTGGCCAAAATCTATTGTCTACGCCTTTTAGATGAACTATATACAGTAGCTTTGCCTCCGATAAACACAAGCAAATCTTACATCAGGGGTCGGGAACCTTTTTAACTAAAAGAGCCAAAAAAAAGTCACATATATTAATATTTATTTCCGTGAGAGCCATACAATAGTTTTTTTCACTCGGAATACAACTAAATGTGTGAATTTACATAAAATAGTTCTTACTAGAGGTGTAACCATTTAGTTGTGAAATAATAAATATGTATTATTAGGCAGTATTTATGGTCTCTGTTTTTTCAGGATACAATTAGTATGCCCCTGTGTCCACAATTCTAAACAAAATACAAAACAAAAGCATGTGCCTCAAAGTGAACAGCCTCTTGTTAAGTTTCACTTTGACGCCACAGAGCAGCCTTTGGTGTTTGGACTGTTCCTGGACAAATTTAGGTTTTCACATACATTTTTACTGTGATTGGACAATGCACATGTGGAGAAGAATGGTATTTTATGACCAACATGGGATTTTATGAATTTGGACACAATATTTTTTATTTATCATAAAATGTAACCCCTATTACTCAATGTGTTAAGAAATGCCAGCTAATATTTATCTGAGAGCCACATGCAGTCATCAAAAGAGCCACATCTGGCTCCCGAGCCATAGGTTCCCTACCCCTGTCTTACATGCTGCCAAAGTTGTTGAAAATGAGGGCTTTCATTACCTTATGAAATGGTCATGTTCTGCATTCGGTTTCCTTATATTGGTTTGTTTTTTGGTCTTCCTCTGTTCATATCCTGTTTTATTTTGACTTGTCAGTTCTGTCCTTCCTCTGTGTTGACTACCTGCCCCGCCCTAATGTGTTTCATCTGTGCCTCATTCCCTCATGTATTTATACCCAGTGTTTCCCTCGTCCTTTGTCGGTGCATTGTCTTTGTCCTGGTTCCTGAGTTTATGTTCTGTTTGTTTTGGACTTTGGATTTTTGTCTTATTAAATGCCATCGTTTTTGTTGCAGTCGTGCGTTTGGGCCTTTTCTTTCAGTTTTTGTTTCACATCATGACATGAAACAGTGCATCCACAATTTGCCATCTCGTACATATTACTATAAAAGTGTCATGCCGGCTATTTACCATGAAGTGTGCCAAAACATTGTCGATGAAGAATGCAGTATTTTCAAAGGTCTATAAGAGCTAAAAACGTTAATATTTTGCACTACAATGTATTTTGATACAATACAGCAGAACATGATGTGATTCTGTTGAGCTATCGCTGCAAAAAGACATATTTTGAGAAGTTAAATTAGCTGGAATCCATAATATTTTACCTTATTTGAAGTAATTTTGACATGCCAAGTATATCATTTCAAGTAAATTTAGATTTATTAGAATTGCAAGAATTTGTTTTTTTTCTTAATTTCAGTGCAAAAATACTCCATTGGCAGATAATTTCACTTGGCAAGTTAAAATGAGCCAGAATGAGGTCAAATATTATGAACCCATGCTAATTTTACTCATCAAGAGATCACTTTTTGCACTGATTTTTGCTTGTTACTAAATAGAAAGAGACAACCTGCTAATGCCATTTTAAATCTTTTCGGATCATTTCTTGAGCTGGTGCCTCAGAGCAACGTACCGCTCTTGAACTGGTCCCGGTTCTTAAAAGGTTTGGGACCTCTGATGAAACACATCCGGCAGCATTGACAATTGCGAGCAGAGGATTACATTCATTTCAGAACGTGTACGGAGTGTGTTAAATGCTGAGCACGCATCCCCATTCTGTGGGGTTGATACAGTCCACATTATACACCTTAAATTGTTATCAAAGGTCGTTGGCCACATCTGAACTCCGCCGCCCCGCATTCCCGCGAAACGCCAAGTGATTTTCTTCTTTCTAATAATTCTTTTGTCAGAAACCCAAAGTAAAGTTGCACAATGGCTCATCAGACCAAAGCCGAGGAGACAACACAAGATAAGAGAGCAATCAAAAGTTTTCATTCGAGGGAAATACGCCGCTTTGATTGAAGTAATTGTGCTCCGTAATGCAATCAGCCCGGATTTTCTGAACAGTAAGATGGGGCTTTTCAGAGCGGAGGATACTGGAGTTCAACCACAGCTGTTAGCGGCTGATTCTTCTCCCCGTGATAAACAAGGACTGCCGCGCCCCGAGACAGCTTCAGGCCAGAGGACACAATTAGCATATTTACTGTACACCGACTGGACCGCATGCTAATGTGTGGGTTTGTATGTAATTGTCATGCAAGAGAGGTGTATTTCAGCCAAAGCAACATGCATAATTTATACGTACGGACATGAGGAAATATCACTGGTGTGTTCGAGTTTGTGAAAGTTTAGTCATGCGGCAATACGGAGGATGCGAAATGCAGTGTGGCAATCAGCTATTCATAATCCGACTTTGATCTCATGGCCCAAAGCGTAGTTTCATCCCGCTGAGCTAAATATATGTTGAATTAGTGATGAGCAGATCGATGCCATGGTAGCAATCGAAGGCTACTTACTTGGATAATGCATTGATTCAGAGATGAAAGTAGCAATATTGCATAAAATATGAGACGAGGTGTTAATAATAAACGTGTTTTGTGCCAAAATACCCCCACGCATTATAATGGTCTGACCCTGCATGTCAGGACACAGGAGCTGCAAGGAAATATGCGGTTTGTCTTTTTTAAATATGTTTTAAAGTGGGCATATCACGCTAGCAGTTTGAAAAGATAACTTTTTGGTATGTTTTAAAAGCTGAATTCATGTCTATGTAATGAAAAGACGGAGAAGGAGTGTGACATAAGAGAGGTAAGAGCTGAGCAACATGTGACAGAGGTAAAAGCTGAGCTCCCGCTGTATTTTTTTCTAGAGGTTTGTAGATGTGAGCCGCAGTGTTGGGTCTGGGCTTTCCCATGTTTATTGCATATTTACTAAACAATGGGTTCGGATTTCTCCCCTTGAAAAAAATGTAAGGAATTGGTCATATTTCTGTATTTTAGAGTGTTTTGCTGGACCCAGGGCCAGAACATACATGGTGGAGGGCCGGATTTGGTCCCCGGGCCTGGAGTTGCTTACCCCGGGTGTAGAGGCTGTACGTTGTATGTGCTAACGGTTAGCAGTAGCATGCTAATGTCTTGAGCAGCTTAAACACTGACTCTGACTGAGACTCTGTTGAAACTACAAACTAGGGCTGTGCAGATCAATCCAACTATTGCTACTACCGACACCTAAGTCAGTATTGATATTGTATGATACCAGAGAGCTAGTATTGATATTTTTTCGTTATATTTTGTCCATTTAATTCACGCTATTTCTTGCGTTTGGCGACAGTTAAGACTCTCTCCAGTGGCGGCTCATCTTTCTCTTTGTAGTGTGTGACTCCCCCCTGTGACTTCCTCTTTAGCTCGGAGCCGATGCCGCTGTAACACCGAGTAGTTGGATGCAGCGCGCTCACATTCAACACTCAACATGTTCATAAAGAGTGTTGTTTACAGCTCAAAGTGGGATACAGACTGATTCAGCCTCATGTCCCTGGTGCAGCGTGTGATGTGTGCTCCGTGCTCCTGCAGTGGATGCACTTCAGGTTAAACACAGACCAGAATCTGACCATATTTAAAAAGTGTTTAACCTACTCCTTTTATGAAAAATCATGATTACCCCCATTTTGTGCAGTAATGTCATGAAATGAAATACTCCTGTAGTGATTTACAGTATCTGTTAATCATAAAATACAAAGACGCACATAATTTTATATTCCCAGTATAAATAAAGTATTTGGTATCGGCTCCAGTATTTACTTGGTATCCAATCAATACCAAAATTTCAGGTGTCGCACAGCTCTATTAGAAACTGTAAGAAAAACAGTGAAAGGTTACCTCTTCGATGTGTTCATTTAGTCTCAGGAGTGGAAGCAAATCTTCCGCAAAATCCTGCTGTGTTGTAGCCAGACTGCCAACCTCCAATAACTTCCGTCTTTGCTAAATGTAAACAAAGTTGTTCTTTTTATTCAATGTTGTATTGCTCAACATGGTGGCGTTAACCATGCATTGGAAACTCATATATTAGTTACTTCAGGCTTGTATTGTAATCTTTGACAGTTTACAAATACAGTTTCCTCCACAAAACTAAATGCACAGACAGCCCCGCGCTCTCCTGCTTTGTGCATTTTTGTTTACATTCCTCCACGTCGATACTAATGACATTCAATTTCATGAGGTTGCACTGATTGGCTTTGACTGATAATAATTATTCCAGTCCATGTTTATCTCTGAGAAGTGTTTTTACACCATCGGAATCAAATCTTTGGTTGAATTGCATTGTTATTCCCCGGCAGAAGTTAATCAAACAGCGGGCAGTAAAACGCAGAGTCTTTTCGCATGTAAAGTGTGCCGTGGCGGTTTATGTATTGCTCCTCATTTGCACATGTAATACATTATCTTCATCGCCACAGTCGGGTGGTTTGCCGCTGAGATTAATAGGATGCTTTATTTTAAACGAAAATGCTTATTAGAGCTGATACTTCCCAGGGTGCAACGCTGTAGTAATTTTTCATCAGAGCGTCTAAACATTCAGCAGCTGGGGGTCGGAGGAAATAAAGGAAAAAATATACCGGAGGTCGAGATAAACTTCGGGAACTTTTATCAACTGCGTATTTGACTAAGCAGATCATACTGTACAAAAGAAAAGTTCATATCTACTCAAAGTACTTCATCAAGGAAGAGAATTAATGCTTAATACAGGGAAATTACAGAAATCAAATGTATTTTATAATGTTTCTTTTTGCACTACAGTAATGGAAAGCTATACAAATAAAGGTTGATTGATTGATTGATGCAAGGACAAGGAAGCAGTAATGCATACCAAAAAATCTCTCACAGAAGTGCAGACGAAGAGGTCAGACTCCAAAATTCAAAAACAACATCGCACACTCATATTGCAGATGTCAAAAATTTATTGTAGATAATGTTTCGGGCCTTTGGCAGATCATTTTCTTTTGATCTAATCTGAGGAAGGTCAAAGGGCACATTTTTGACATCTTCAATATGAGTGTGCGATGTTGTTTTTGAATTTTTGATTGATTGATTGAACCATAGATGGTTTGAGAGAGGTGTCAAAGAGGCCATATGTGTTAGAAAAAGAGAATCCATCCATGAATCATAATGGTGGACTTAGATTTAAGTTAGATCCAGTCTATAACAACATACTGAGACAGAAACCAGTTTGTAACAACAACATTAGAGTGAAACCATCTCAATGTCATGCTAATGAGCCTGGACTACTGGGTGGAGCAGGGCCATAGAGAAGTGTCAACAACCATCGAACCTAGCCCAGTGTGAGACAATACAGAGGTAATGAGCCATATTAAGTATGAAAAGGCTAAGATGTTTTCCAACCTTTAGTTCCAAGAGAGGAGGGACTTAGAGGTTAACTCCTCCTTCTGGTTTGCCCTTAAAGGGTAACTAAATGGGGCGAGCCTTACTCCACCCACAAACACAGTCCAAACATGGCTGAGATATGGGCGTGCTCGGAGGCTTTGGGGTGAGGTGCAGGGGGCTGAGTGTGGGCAGGTGTAGCGTATTATGTATAATGAGGAGGACTGCACGTGTTTAGTTAGGCGCAATGCATTATGGGACATGTATTTCCTAAAATTACTGCTACACATTACAGCCATGGATTACTGCACACTCATTTCATAAAAGTTCATAATTTAGAGGCAATAACTCATCTTGCTAACTTAGAGCTTTGCTCTGATATAAATGTACAATCTGAATGTAAACAAACAGGATTTAGTGGCTTTGAATTATGAACGTGATGTGCAACTTTGCCGCCCCCTAGTGTGCAATCTGTAGATTTCTTCAAACTCCTCGTGTGCGTGTTTGTGAAAAAAAAGACAGACATTCCATTGGAGCAGAGTCACTGACGTAAGCAGACCATGGCCTACGTAGGCAGCCCTAGTGGGGCAAACTGAGACGCAGAATTCAAAGTCACATACGTTGTCATCGTTCAAACTCAAGAGGGAGCAACACTGACGTTTTTAGCAGTGACAATAGTGACAAGGACCTGTAGCCAGCTCTATGAGACACCAACTTTAACAGATTCTCAGCTAAAAAAGTTGATTTGGGGTTTAGTGCCTCTTTAAAGAGAGACCCACAAACGTGTTTAAGTCTGCGGACGATCTCTGGACTAAGATCAAAACGTCCGACACTTCAACTAGAGTACAGATGAAGACTGAAGAATATTTGCCTACGATAGTTTTAACAGTGCTAATAAGCTAGCAAGCACTGCTCCTGGTGAGTTTTAGGCTTTGGGAAGAGAAAAAACA
>OMNZ01029569.1:0-15641 GCA_900303255.1 Lesueurigobius sanzi
GATTACATCCTGAAGCAAATTAATGTATTCTTCACCTTACGACAGTTCTACATAAAAAAATAACCATAACTTGGACCAGAGCTGGGAGATGTGATTCTTGTTAGCGCTCATCAGTTTGACAGAGGTTACAGCCAATCAAAGACTGTGACGTCGGCAACAGCCCTCTAGAGGGCTCTGTTATCATTATATCTCTCGTGTCAGCTTGGCTGGAGGGCACGCCTACAGTATCCCTCGCTGTGATATAGGGAGAAAAGCCTTCAGAGTCGACTCCGAGGGCGCAGGAAGAAGTCTCCGCCCTCGTCAACACGGAGCGAAAAAATCACTTTGGACGACAATATAACGTTATAAAAAGTTATAAAATACAAATAATAATATAATTTTATTCTATATTTTTAAAACCTTTTTTTCCTCAAAATAGTTAGGCCATCAGAGAAGGCCTTGCTGGCCTTGACTGCACGCCACTGAGATAAACCAAGTTTGCCTCTGTAGTAATAGTTTTAGACGATCCCCTCCTCTACTATGCTTCTTCTGGGTGTGTTCCAAAGCTTCCACCCTGACACCATTAGGGTTATATCTGTTTATATCACACTTATGCGTCTATAGGCAGGTTGTCATAGTAGTTCAATGACATTTCATCACAATGTGACATCACAAAGATCCCCTCAAACCAAATGATAACCGCTCAGAGTCTAATGCATTTCAATGAGCGGAGAGCAGTCTTTTCACCAATGCTAACTGCCATATTGCTTTGTGATGCAAGACCGTAATTGTCAATCCTTCTTAGTCATGGCTGGCCTTCAAAATTTCTCGTTCAAATATTCAGTAAATGATGGAGAATTTCTAGTTAATGTGACCCCTGCTTTGAAATGACAATGAGTGTGAAGAACTAATCTAATATTTTATACCCAAGTGAGTATTCCCCTTCCAGCCTGACTGATATAGTGCTCTTAGACAACAGTGGGAAGCATGACTCTGATTAGAGAGACTTGGCACAACTGTAAACTATTAACAGCTTGCGAGTGACGATGGTGCAACAGTCGTTTAGCTTTAGCAGCAGAAGCCAAGCTTTGCCTCTGGGGCACATGAATACTGCAGCCAGCTCCTGTGTAAGACAGAGCAGAGCGTTTAAACACTCCAACATGAGAGATACTGGAGATGTACAGTGGAGACATATAGTTAAAATTACGATGTGCAATTAATGTGAACAATGAAGCCTGTGGACCATGGAATTATCTCCACAAGACACGAAGTTAGACATGAGACATTCACATTACAATTCAAACAAATTCAGGTTTTAATTTGGGTAAAGAAGCCAAAGAAAATCCTGTGTAACAATGAGACAAGCCTGATGCATTTTGGAAACACGGACCAATGAGGTTACAATCAAACTATCTTTCTGCAATGAGCAAAATATGTCTTAGAAGAAAGGGCACAGCATTTCACTAAAAGAACATCTGTCTAAATGCTACGCATGTGGGTGGATCGTGCTCTGGGACTGTGTCGCAGCCAGTCGGAAAGGAAACACAAAGGGAGCAGTAAAGTTAAAGTTATGGTGAACGTCATTGTTCTTGTAGATTATCCAAGGAGCAGCCGGCGCCTGGGGACCATTCTCCAGACTTATGCCAGGCTAATGGACAAGAACACGTTAACCTATTGTGCATGTTTTTAGCGGTATGGGAAAGCATCCGGAGGAAACCTACGTAGGCACTTAGGGAACATACGGGTAGAGGGAAGAATGGATTTGATTAAATTACAAAATGTAACACCATCTGTTAAAAAGCTGAAGCTAAGAAGAGGTTGGGTTCCACAAATGTGTAATGAGCAGTGTTGAGGAGAATACTTGTATTCAGTTACAGAATACTGAATACTTGCCTTAAAATGCATTTTGTAATGTATTCAGTTATTTTGCCCAATCAGTGTACTGTATTCTAAATACTTACTACTCTCTCTCTCTCCTTCCTCTCTCTCTCTCTCTCTCTTCTTTCTCTCTCTCTCCTTCCTCTCTCTCTCTTTCCTTCCCCTCTCTCTCTCCTTCCCCTCTCTCTCTCCTCTCTCTCTCCCTCTGAACAAGCTTCAAAATCTTAAGCACAGGGAAGCTTGGAGATGTTTTCATCTTCCCTCCGCTTCAGCAATTTTGATCAGGCCTAAACTTTTGCACGCCACCGAATATCAGACTCCTCCGGATACCAGGCCACCGTTTTCTCGCGAGTCCGGGAAACCAAATTATTGGTAAAACGCTGAACGGCAGAGTCTCATTTCTGTCTAAAAAGTGGGCGCTCTGTAAGTGCTCCGACTGCCACACTGTCTGTAAGTCAGTCTGAAGCAGTGATTAGCTCTTTCCCCACTCCCTTTGTTCCGACGCTGCAGCACCACTCAGCCTTATTCCTGGGAGCACAAATGACAGGTTGAGCTGACAGGACCAGAATAGCATCCTGGGAGCGTGCAGCAAAACAATAAGTCTGTCTTTAACACAGTCACTAACCACTTCCTTAAACACAGAGAGAGAGAGAGAGAGTGAGGAGAGTGAGAAGAGATGGCTTTCACACACCACAGTTGACCTGAGGCCGGAGCAAAAACACAATACGCGTTCAAAGCAATGTCTAGTGTCGCTTCTCGTTTATCTTAATTGTGGCTATACTACATACATATTTAGGCTATGCTAATTGCACCATAATACTCGTTTGCTGACCCTTTTCAATTAATGTAGCAAGAAAGTACCCCCCAATCCCTACTTGGCTTTTCATGCAACCAATTAATACAACGCAGCTTAACGCTATCCATATACCTCTTTCTTATGTATACTCAGGGCTCCAGAGTATGCCTAAATTGGTCACACAGGTGCGTACTTACTTTCCATTGGACGCACCAGTGTGATCCTCGTCACACATCTATAGTCGGCCAACTCGTGCCACTCAAAGTTCTGATCAGGAGGTGAATACTGGTCTAGCAGTAGCATTTGATGACAGGCGTAGACACAGTTCACCTCTCTGCAGGTCGTTCAGGGTTGAAGCTGCCAATGCTCTGAGGACGCACTTGGAGATTTTTGTTGTTTCTTCTACAATACAGTTGTTCTCAAACGTTCTGTCAGGGCATGTAACCTCATGGATTTCGTAGATATAGAAACCTCGTGGTTAGTGGTTGCGTGAAGCCATTTATTGTCAAAAAACCTGTTTGTTTACGCTTTTCAACTAGAAACTAGCCAAATGTCCCTGATCAAATGTTTACATATTGTGCATCTTGAAACAAACATGCATTCGATTCCAATTTTGTCAGAGAGTCCTGTATTTCAGCTGAAGTGAGCTTTTCTTTGCTCCTGAACAGTTTTCCTGGCAGTTGCTGAAGGTCATGTAAATGTTAGATCAGGAACATTTGAGTAGTTTCTGTTTTTTATGATTTGAAAAGAGTAAACTTGGTGCTTTGGCAATAAATTGCTTCGCACAACCACTAACCATGGGTGTATATACTGTACACTTAAAAGGGTATGTAAACTTATGAGCACAACTGTAGTTCTCCAATCCTCCAATCCTCCAATCCAATCCAACTTTATTTCTATAGCACATTTTATAAACAAAAGTTTCCAAAGTGCTGCACATAACAGAACCATCATTCACAAAAAATACACATTAAAAAAAATGTTTAAAAAAAGTAAAAACAATACATAGTTTTAAAAAATGTATAAAAGCAAATAAAAGACAATCCTGGATGCTGCTGCATAATAGACAGAAATTGGAAGTGTCCTCACCATTTACAAAGCCCTGGGAAAACCCAGAGATGGTCAAAGCTGCCAAATGTGGTTAAAACTTCTGCTAAAAGCACCCAATGTTTCGCTGCATTGGCCATCAGTCTGTGGCCTTCACGCTGTACGTACTGTATATACTTCAACACGTGATTCAGGAGGAAAAACCTTTACATTGGCACTCAAATTGCGTTCATTTTGGTGCTATCAGTTTGTTAGCATGCCGGTCGCTAAAAATAGTGGATTGATTCGCCCTGTAGCTAGTGGAGGGCAGTCCAAATAACATAAGAGATGCTAGGAGAGTCTTAACCACACATATCCGTCTGTGTAGGTTCTCAGTCGTACAGGAGTTGTCCAACGTAGGCAACGATTCTTCACTTTTCAAGCATTAAAATCCAGGACATACATATCAGTACGCTTTCTGGGGTAGAAGAAGAAACAGCCAAAGTATACAGGATTACTCAAATCTGTACAAAATACCCAAATACTTATCCAGGTACGTTATGATGAGGGAACATTATAACATTGTTAAAACCTCAAAGAAGTATCGTAGGTAAAGGCTTCATCTGTACTAGTTGAAGTGTTGGTCGTTTTGATCTTATTCCAAAGATCGTCATCAGCAAATAAAGACTTAAACACGTCCGTGGGTCTCTTAAGAGCAAACCAGAAGATAACCTAAAGTCCCTCCTCTCTTGGTACTAAAGGTTGGAAAACATCTTAACCTATTCATACTTTACAGTGTTGTTACCTCTGTATTGTCTCTCCCTGGGCTTAGTTCTAGGGTTGTTCACACTTCCCTATAGCCCTGCTCCACCCAGTAGTCCAGGCTCATTGGCATGACATTGAGATGGTTTCACTATAAGGTTGTTGTTGCCAAATGGTTTCTGTGTCAGTAAAAACCATTGGTTACTGTTAAGATCGAAACGTCCGACACTTCATCTACAGAGTACAGATGAATACTGAATAATCTTTGCCTACGATAACGACACATAGTATATGCATTCATTTAAATTATGAAAGGTACATTTTCAGTGCTGGTGTGCCAAAAAGCCGTTTAAAAAGCCACAGTCACGCATAATGCCTGCTTGAAACAACAAGGAAGCTGACTGAAAGACAAGCCGACATGTTTCATTTGCCCCTGTCACCTTCTCTCTCTGTCTTGCCTCAAAGCTCCTCTCCTCCTCCCCACAGCCCAGCCGCGGAGGGCCTTACTGCTTGTTTTAAATATAGCGCTGAGTGCTAGCCCCCGTGCGGCCCAGGGTTCCGGTAGCGGCTGGTTGACCACAGAGGAAGCACAGAGCGGCGGTTGTAGCGTGAGCGCTCCCCTTCAAAGGAAACAGAGCTGAACGTGTAGGGGCCAGTGGATTGGTTTCCTCTGCACGGTCCGCTCAGCTTGTACCGCCTGTGTTTGAAGCATAAGCTGTGGAAACTCTCCTCAATAGTGTGCTTCATCTCACCTGAACCGAGCGCACTCTGGGCCGCTGTGTATGGAAGTTTAGAGCATGTAGATACTTCCTCCCGGCCTCTTTGGTGTTTTTGTAGTATCTTGCAGCTCACAGTTTGCAGAAAACTCTGTCAGTGTTCTGGCTTTAGCTGTGTGTCTGATCCCGTTTGAAAGCCACAATTTAGTGAAAGTTGTATCAAGAATTTAGTCCTCTGTAAATAATTTACATTGAAAGTGCCTCATTTACAAATCGTAAAAGCGTTGCATGTTGCAGAGGATGAACACTGTTGCCCCGTTATTTAGCTGAGTCTCGCTCAAACAAACAATCACTTCAAGATTACACTATGGATGAGTCACCCGTGAAAACTACTGACATGTAGGGTTTCGGGATTATTTTCGCCTGGTATTTATTTTATTTTATTGCGTCTATAAGAGCTCTTTATGATGCACCATCAAGTGCTTGGACTCTTTATTTTCAGAACAGATTTTATTTGTATAATCTGAATGCTGTAGAAGAGTAATTTCAATGAAATAATCATGATAGAACAGGGCTCTACAACCAGCAGCTCGGGAGCTACCGGTAGCTCTTTCCAAGTAGCTCTTTCCAAGTAGCTCGCTAAAGGGTTTCTACATTTCTACATATGCTTGATGAGTCACATTTTAGATGCATTTTTGTTTTAAATATCCCCAAATATAGCAAAGTATAAAGCAGAAACTACTCTAACTTTCTTTAATTGAGTTGAAGGATCATCTTGTCAGTCTTAGAGGCCTTACATGTGTTTCTTTGAAGTATAAGTAGCTTGCTGCCATTTTAAACCATTTTAAGGTAAAAAAAAACAAACAAACCCTGTGATAGAAGTAGAAAAACAATTTAACTTCGCACCCCACTCTTTCCCTAAAATATCAATATCAATAGTGAAGGCTGTGGACAGTAGATACATGTTTTGTGGGTAGAGGTCCAGGAGAAAACAAAGGCTGTAGTAGAAATGTTTATTTTTGACAAACATCACTCAAACATGTAAGCGCTCGTTGCACTCTTTAGAAAATGGCCGCCTTATTTAAGGGGGCCAGTTACCCACCTTGTCCTCTCGTCCTGCGCCTTTAGTGCCCCACCCTCCCACCCTCTTTTCATGTTTTATCTCAAGTATCGGGGAGACGCAGGCCCGAGATCCAACCCTCACCAAACCCCGAAAACTGCATTGTATTTGTGTCACCTTTCCTTGTTTCAATAAAGACTTGCTTCCTTATCTGGGGTTGTGGTTCTTGTTAGTGAATTTAGCTTTAAGGCCCATCGTGCGCGACATGAATTACTGCATTTCTAAACCGTGCGAATGAAAGTTAGTTGAGTGAAATCTCTGAGCTGCTGCCTGACAGACCCATTGTTCATGCAAGTTAATTAGATGTGCATTTCAGTCGAGGCTCAGACTAAAACTGTGATGAAAAGCCAAAGAAAACTTGTTAATTTACACTCTTTCTTGCGCTACTCTTAACAACTTCCCAATGCAAATAAGGAAAGGAGAGCAACATTTGAAACACGAGCTATTTACAATGAGCATTTACAATCAAAAAACAAAGTAATACAAGAAAGTATCTCTGACACATTTGCTATCTCCAACGAAGCAGTCACGCCACACAAACGATCCACCAAAACAAACCAGAAATCAGACACCATTTTTTTTTTTTTTCTTAAACTCACTACATTCTCCCAAAAGAAAGCGGAAATATAATCACATGTTCCAGTTTAGCCATAATTGCATACTCATTCATGCTAACCTTTTTCCTGCCGTGTTTTCTTTGGTGTAAGCAGGAAAAAACAGCTTTGGACCAAATGATGGCAGAGAAGTCCAAATGAAAGAGCTCCTGAGGCTGGGAAATGAGCAGGTCATTAGAGAAGGCTACAGTTAACTGCTGTGGTCTCATTTAGTTTACAGACAAACAAAACAGTGTCACAGAGACTTATTATACATTACACCGCCTTAAACTGCTTAGTGTACTATGTTTAAAGGGGCATGCCAACTTTTTGGAGCTTTTAATCCTTAATCTTCTTGTCAAAAACATACATGGACTGTTATTTTTTTGGAATAATCCTGTTTGCTTTGATCATGTGCAGCAGCGCTCTAATATTTGACTGAATGTTCTCTGCATTTTTAAAGCTGAGGCTCACAGGAGGATCATGTACCCTGGAGAAAAAAGAAAAAAAAAACTGTGTGTTTACTACGATGCCATCAGTTCGTTAGCTTACCATTGGCAAAAATGGTGACTAATGTTCTGATTTCACTGTTGTTAAGCAAGCAAGATATGATGTTTTGCCAATCCTATTACATCGTCACAAAAAATAAGTCTGAATTTTATAGTCACTATTTGCGTAGGTTCTCAGTCGTACAGGAGTTGTCCATCGTAGGCAAACATTCTTCAGTCTTCATCTGTGCTCTGTAGTTGAAGTGTAGGACGTTTGGATCTTAGTCCAAAGATCGTCATCAGCTACTTTATATTCACTATAGTAGTATTTTCACCAAGTACTTTTTACTTTTGCTTGAACAATTAGAATTTGTCTGACTACAGGAAGCAAGGCGGAGTCCCACCAATTAGCCCACCTGGGGCTCTATAAAAGGACCTGTTTCCTCTCTCTGCTCCTCTCCTGCCCTGCCCATCATGATCTGGTTCTTAGTTGAACAGGAGTTGCCCATCGTAGACAAATATTCTTCAGTCTTCATCTGTACTCTGTACTGCACATTCTTAAAGCCTATTCTCCATCATCAGACCCATTCGGAGCTGCTCTTTGCACAAATTGTGTTCATCGCGACACCTTTGATTTGTTAGCATGCCGTTAAAAGAAAGTGAAAGCTTGTTTTCCTTGTCATGCCATTCCCACCGATGCCTGCAGAGGGTGCTCGAGGCGAATTTGCAACTCCTTGCTCTGATTTCTATGGATAGATATTATTTCAGTGTAAAATATTAATGAGGAGTTACCCAAACGCCTGAATTATGCACGATGTGTCCACAGTTGTTCTAAGAAGTGCCAGCGTTAGTTTAAACACCACTTTCATCTATACGGCGTGATGCAACCTGTTATCTACGTCCTATTACGCAAACTGCTTTCAGCCTCTGCCTCAGTGTAGCTGCGGGATGAAAAATAATAATGTTTACATGAAATCAAAGTACCAAAATAAAGCCTTTTGAAGAAGTGAAAAATGTGACCTGGGAGGCTTACTGGAGCGCCGGAGGACACCGGGGATTATTGACATGTTTGCTCGGAGACGGAGAGTGGAGCTACAGCGGCAGGTCACAACACAACTGGCTTCACCGCGGTCTGTCTACGCCTTTTGTTCGAGAGAGAGAGAGGAGATCGACAGGCTGTGTGTGGTCTGACAGCTCACATATAGAGATACAGAGGTAGGGGAAGAGGTTGCAGGTTTTGGTTTGTTTACCTCAGCTGCCCATAGTGATGTGATGTTCATGACCAAATGGGCTCTTTTGATTGGCTCTTCAGTGTGAACGATTCAAACTGGATCACGTTTGTGAAAAGAGCCGGATCTTTTTCTTCCTGTTTATCATTCAGTTTCATCAAAGTTAAAACTGATCTAATGCAAAAAAGTGTGACAACAAAGTGAGCAAGACGTGAGGAAACTTTTTGCTGTAAAATATATTAAATTGATGTTGTAGACTTTATTTTTTATCTTTACAAACACATTTTTTGTTGCAGTGTGGGTTTAAAATGTGTGCTTCTAAGCATTGGTGGTTGAAGAACTTCATTGCATTACTTTAGGGTATAGATACTACTGTAGTAGGAGTAGTAGTAGTAGTAGACGTCCCAGTTTACCCGGGACAGTCCCAGTTTTGAGCCCTCTGTCCCATGTTCCTGTGAATTTATCTGAAACCATTCATTTGTCCCAGTTTTACGCAACCAGTTTTTTACCAGTGCCATGTCCAAAGCTGCATATTTTCTTGATACTTTATGACTTTTGACCAAGACGAAAAAATGTGCAGAAAGAAAAATTCCAAAAAAATAAGAAAACATGGGAAAATTCACAAAAAAGAGAGAGAAAAAAACAATAAGATATGAGGAAAATTATGACAAAATGACAAAAAAGGAAGAAATACAAAAGAATGATAAAAAATGTAAAAAGATGACAAAAATCATAAAAAAATTGTGAGAAAAACTACAAAAAAACTGCAAAAAGAACAAAAATATATATGAAAAGACGAGAAAAATTACAGAAAAAAATAAATAATTTTTGTCCCAGTTTTTAATTTGAAAAATCTGGTCACCCTATACAACTGGTCAAATATTATATAAAGTGAAAGCTGCCCAGTGAAAAATGTACTCAAGTTAAAGTACTGAAGTATTTACTTTATAAAGTACTAAAGTATTCAAAGTAAAAAGTACAGATTGTCGTTAATCCTAACTTTGCGGCTTCAAAAACATGAAACATATACAGTAAATATACAATACTTCTGAAGATGTATTTGAGTCCGTTCATATAAATGACCAAAGAAATGAAAAACAACACATATCCATACTAAATGAGTAAACACTTGGTATGGTACATCTGCACAGCGCCCCCTTCTGTTCCGGAGTGGACATGATGATGGTATTAAATCAGAAACAAAACCATGTCCAGACCAACTTGTCTGCACTCCGTAAGTAACAAGAGTTTTTTTTACAAAAGTAGTGGAGTAGAAAGTATTCTATTTTTTTGTTTGTCCAATGTAGTGGAGTAAAAGTAATCAGTCAACAAAAATACTACTCAAGTAAAGTAGAGATCCTCAAAAACTCTACTACTCTAAGTAAATTTACTTTGTTACTGCCCACCACTGCTCCTAAGAGATAGTTCTAACATGATATAAAATATTTTACAGACTGAATCAATGAAAAAATGTGCCACTCTTGTGTGCCGGCTCTTTTTCATGAAGGGATCAACAATCCAATGGAGGGATAAACAATCCAATCTAAATGTATTTATAGCCCTATAGAGCTTTGGAACTGACATCACAGTCCAATGCATTATGGAAATTTTGCCACCATTTTTCAGGACCACAAAACAATGAAAACACAGCCCATTTTCAATATTATTCCCTCACAGATCATGTGTTTTAACATGCAGTCAACTCCACAACAGGCCCAAACTATCCTGAAGTTATTTGTCCATCTAGCTTCCCTTAGTTATACAGTTTGTTATTCAGAACGGTAAGATGGCGCCTCAACCACATACACATCAACACAATCTGCTGGCCACGCCCCATTGCATGACATCACATTTCAAAGCTCTATACACCAGGGCTAGGCTACGTCAGGCCCGGGGCAAAATCCAGCCCTCTATCATGGTACTTTTGGAACCCCCAAAATAATTTTGAGAAACATTCTTACAGATATACAGGGAAAATTGTTGTGGAACCAGTATTTGTTCTGTTTTTTTGACTGTTTAACTGCAAGACTATCCAAACCCACTCAAAATCAAGATATATTCGCTTCATTCAAGCGCATTTAACTCTTTTATCTTAGACAGCACTTTTTTCTGCTGTTGAACATTGTTACTCATAGAAAATTCAAGGTTCAAGGTTTCTTTATTAGTACCCGAAGGTAAATTTGTTTGCAGAAGGGAAAACAGCAGTCTGAACACATAAAAATACACAACAAGAAAAACAGTGTAAGCTACAAGGCGCACGCGATCTACAGACTTCCAAGAACTAAAATCCCTATAGTAACAGGGGTCTGAAAAGCTCACAGGGTTGATGAGGTCGATATGACCCTACCCCCCCTTATTTAAGAATGCAATTGCTACAGGTACAAAACTATCCCTGTACCGCTTAGTTTTCCCCTTGGGGACCACATAGCGTCGACCTGAGCGAAGAAGAAGGAACTCTCCGTGCAGAGGGTGAGTATCGTCCTGAAGAATGGAGTCAACCTTTCGCTGGAGCTGCCCAAAGTACAGCTCTGACAGACTGAGCTGGGACCGACCCACCAGCCGGCCGGCCCAAATACTGGAAAAGCCTCAGTTCCTTTAAAGATTCCTTCTCCAAACCCACATTAGGTCATATAGGCTGCTGACCTCTGACATTTGTGGAAAATATTGCATTACATTGGGCCAGGATTGGGAGGTGCTAAGTGTTTTTGTTTAGAATGCGCCAAACCCTCTGGTCATCTGCATACTGGTACAATTTTACACAGATGAAACAGTGGCTTTCCTGTGCAGAACTAAAATACAGAGATATCCCATTCTCTGCATTAATAATATGTAATTATAAAAGTGCTATTTTCATAACAATAGGCTTTTCTTTGTTCAGGGTGTCTGTGGAAGAATGTTTGGGATGTGGGAGCAGGTCGGACAAGTCAAACTGTTTTAAATTTGGGTTGAGGCTCCTCGCTCCTCTGCGCATTACATGGAAAAAAATGGCTTGATTCAGAACAAATTGGCCCATTTCGAGTGTATCCAATGTCGGAGCGTATATTGATTGGACAAGTCATGGGTGCGGGTCTTTTCCCAAATCCTCTGTATGTGTCGATATGTGATAAAAACAACACCAGCCCAGTATGTAATGACACAATACAAAGAGAATGGAGACCTAGGATTACGGTCATTTTGTTTCGAAATGTACTGAATCTTTTCTTTCATTTCAAATAAATCCAAGGGTCACGAAGCATTTTGTTGGATTGCTAACCATCTATTTTCCCATCATCTTTCTTGGCAACGTCATCAGTGACACAGAGGATGACATCAAGCATATAACAACCCAATGAACTGTTGAACATTTTGGACGCCCTTAAAATTGCATATGTTATTAAGTATAATAAACCTAAAAATATGAAAAATCTCACTTTGAACCAGGTTGTCACATGGTGTCCTTGTTAAAACATAGCTTCATTCACAGCGTTTTGAGTAATCTTTTTCACTTTGGTCATTTCTTCTTCCACTGTTGAAGTGCTTCGATCTGTTCTTCCATGGGTACATTGGGTCAAAGGTAAAACATGAAACTGTTCTCCTCTTTTTAAAGCCTGAAATCCCTCACTGGGTTGGTTCCAAGCAGTTTTGAGCTCAAAAGGCCTGATTTAATGAGCGTTTGCATCATAGAGTCAAAAAGAAAGATGGTGATACAATTGGCTAGTTCTCCGCGAAGCCAGTTAGCATACAGAACCTGGAAGCTCCTATTGACTTCCCTTCTAAACTTTTTGGCCCCTCTGTAACTCATTATTGGAAAATAGTCTTGTTGATATGAACATCAATGCTGGGGTACCTAAAAGAATGATTTTAAAACCCAATTAGGTATGATATGTCTACTTGGAATAGCCACAAAGCAAAAGACTTTTCTATCTGGAATTCAACCAGCAAAGGCAATACAAGGCAACACATCAAACACAAATATTCAGGTAAATATAGAGAAGTATAGCATTAATTGGAAACTAAATTCAAAGGTAATAGTATACTTATAATCTAGTTACAAACAAAGAGTTGTGGTTGCATTGGGAGAGTGGTTAGTCCTCTCACCTCTCAGCAGGAAGGACAATCCTACCTTCGTCTTAACTGTCCCTGATTGACTCTTCTCTTCAAAACTTCTTTTTAAACGTTGATCGTTCTGGGTTTAAAAATGCAGCCCATTAGTAGCGCGTGTGGACTCACCGCGGGTTGGAGTGAGTAGCGTATGCAGAAGCCCGGCTCAGAGGGGAAGTACTCGTCCGACGTGAACCGGATCCGGACCTGTGAGCCTTTGGAGACGTGAGCGATCGAGACGGACTCTGCACCGCACCAGCGCCCCACCATGGACTTCTCAGACAGATCCTCCAGCTCCACAAAGTCATACCTGGAACCAAGAAAAAGGTGGAGTTTAGAGCGAGATCAATCAGTAAAAGACACATTTGACACCACTGTCGGCAAGAGCACGCACACGAGCAGCTGAACAAGAAGCTGAACAGGACCAACTCAAACCGGGCATCTACAGTCATTGTAAAAGGGAAAACCACATCGACTGGAATGGAACTAAAATGATTGGAAGATAAGACAATAAACAATAACCTTGCCTGCAAGTTGAATTCTCACAGTATTTGTGAGTTCACAAACACACAAGAATCCATCTTGTTCTGCCCCGTTCTCACCATTCGTACTGAACCAGCAGTGGTTTGGACCAGTCATATGGCAGTATTGTGGTTTAGGGCGGGATATCTAAGGATGTGGGAAACCCCAGACTGACATTTCATTCAAATTTTATTGACATTTCATTGTTTTATGTTTGTACCTCTGAGATGACTCCTGCTGTGATATTGGGTGTTACAAAAACTGATTTATTGATTGATATAAAAAATTGCTGAACTGAAAGAAAAAAAAAAAACATGACACAGAGTTGGCCATCTGACAGATCAGAGGCAGCATGTGCGGCTGGGGAAGACGGGACCATCAACACGGGATTACCTCAGGGCTGTGTACTCTCCCCCTGGCTCTTCTCCCTGTACACCAACTGCTGCACCTCCAGCCACCTCAAGTTTGCGGATGACACCACCCTCATGGGACTCATCTCGGACGATGATGAGTCTGCTTACAGGAGGGTGGTGTCCTGGTGCAGCCACAACAACCTGGAGCTGAACGCCCTATAGACAGTGGAGATGATCGTGGACTTCAGGAAAGCCACTACCCCACCGTCCCCCCTCACACTGACAGACTCCTCCATCTCCATCGTGGACTCTTTCCCCCCACAGATGTATGATTTTAACTCATAATCATCTGCAATATGATAAGCTGTCGTACTTCTATCTAACAACAGCCTTAAAGCTGCAGCCCTAAAGCTATTTCTTTTGCTTAGAAGATAAAAATGTATGCCCTGAGGGAGTCCTTACATTGCACTTGCTTCTTTGTTTAGTTCTTTTCTCAGCTCTACAGTCGTTTTACAAAGGTTCCTCCCTGACTCTCCACTATTTCCTTTGCCCAACATTTGCCTCTCAGCCATCTCCATAAATCTGCCTGGGGAAATAAAGATTTCGCAGAATAAAAAGCACCTTTAGCGGCAGTTTCCAGTCTCGGTTATTACATCTGTATTTACTGCCCACATTAACTCAACTGAAATGGACTTAGATTAGCAGGTTTGCCCGGGGCTGTTTGACAAAGCAGAAAAAGCTGTTAGCACAGTGCTAATGTCAGCTGATACAGGGCAATTATCCGGTGCCACTTTGAGAAATGCCTGTAATTAAACCTGGACACTGCTGCATCGGGGCAACTGGGAAAGACCACGGGGCACTTGATGGGTTAATACAAGTGGGAAAAGGTGCAGTATGTTGTAAGTCCTATCTGCAGACAATTTAAATATGCCATATTGTGCTTTATTTGAGTACAACTACTTCAGACCCCCATTTTTGGGGAGATAACTTAAAATAATGTATGGTTGGTGTCTATAAATATTATTTTGTATATTACACCCCAGGGTTAATGTTCAACTTACTTAAGGTATGTTTAATGGATACTTCTATATATATATACAGTATATACTATAATGATCTTTGGGACATTTTTCCGCTGCATTTGACCCACCAATCAATCAATCTTTGCTTATAAGAATACAGAAGAAGAATGTAACACAAATCACCTCACAACACAGCACCAATCCCCTTCCCCATTCAAGCCCCCTGGCCCACAGAAACATCTGCCCATACATGCACAAGCACAGCCAAAACACACACACAACCCCCCCCCCACGCACACCAAGAATCAGTTCCCTGTACCCGCCCATTTAAGCAGGCCCTCGGGCAACCAATGACCCATTAGGCCAGGCCTTGGCAAATGGGGGCCGGCGGGCCGGATCAGGATTTTCATCTGGCCCGCGGCTTGTAGAGCTCAAATTTCTGAACATGTAAAAAAAATAAGTAAGTCTCTAGCCCATTCCTCTCAAAAGTTATAAAATGCTCAATTCAGTCGCTAGGGGGCAGCCAACATTAAAAAAAAAAGAAGGAATTCCACACCTGTCCAGCAGAGGGCACTGACACTGTCTTATAGCCATACTGCCTTAGCTGTGCCTGAAGCTAAGCAGGGCCTGGTCAGTGCTGTGATGGGAGACTGTTGGAGAAATGTCAGGTCCCACAATCCATTGATTTTGTATTGCCTCGATATTACAACAAGAGTCGCCTCAGAGGCTTCACAGACATCAACATGTAATGTCCAATCAATCAGGGACAGTTAAATGAAGAAATAAAACAATGGATAAATAAATATAATACATTTAAATGAATACCAGAGTGCTGTTTAAGAGTCAAGTAATTATAATGGGCCTGTGTTCTAATTGTGTTTATTTGTGTCATTGTGTAATAAGAATGATTCAAATAGAATCTGGTCATCTAAACTAGATTGCACCAAATTACAATATGAAATTCAAAATTTCCCCCAGACCCCCCACATGAATATATTTTTCCCTTACTATTTCTAAACTGCTGGCTACAGTCCTGGTGACACAGGCTTGTAATACAAGTGTAAGACATTATTATTT
>OMNZ01029570.1:2591-22135 GCA_900303255.1 Lesueurigobius sanzi
ACACACACACACACACACATGAGGAGTCCCACCACAGATCATGCCATGAGAGAAAGTTTTTATTGAGCCACGCCTCCTCAGACTAAAAATCTGGCTAAAAATCGTACTGTGTGTCCAGCTTTACTTACAATAGAGAGGTAACGAGCCATATTAAGTATGAATGGGCTAAGATGTTTTCCAACCTTTAGTACCAAGAGAGGAGGGACTTAGAGGTTAGCTCCTCCTTCTGGTTTTCTCTTAAGAGACCCACAAACGTGTTCAAGTCTTTATTAAGCTGATGACTATCTTTGGACTAAGATAAGTGGCCGACACTTCAACTACAGAGTACAGATGAAGACTGAAGAATCTTGGCCTATGAAGTGCATAGAAGATGTGATTTTTTTTTTAGCATAAATTAATTAATATGAAGGCACACTGTATAATTTTGAATTATACAGAACATGCTCCTGATGACCATCTAGACACAGAAAATGCAGTTTTTTTGCAGGGAATAATCAAATAATGGATTTGGATGAGGACCTAACCTATTTAAATCCTATATTTGGTTGCCTTTAGGGGACATCTCCATGGAGACGAGCTGGAGACGGGACATCTCCATGGAGACGAGCTGGAGACGGGACATCTCCATGGAGACGAGCTGGAGACGTCCCGCTCTCAGTAAAGTAAGTCAGGTCGCAAAGATACAGTATATACTGTATGTTCATTTATAGGTATTTTTCAACAATAACAAATATCTTGAATAAAATAAATAATTTATTCTATTTATTGGGTGAAATGTTACACAGTGCACCTTTAATATTATGCTTCAGTTCAGTGTGAAATGCATTCCAATAAGAGTTGAACTTTCAAATTGAGTTTATCTAATTTATTTATTGTAGGGACAGTGCATATTAATACTAGCCTGGTCTTACCATACCCTCGTACTCATTTCGTACAGAGGTGCATGTTGGGAAATGATAATTGACTGGAGTTTACGTATGACTAAGGCCAGGCTATATTAATACACATCACTGTAAATATGTCAGGGCTATTTCCATCCGTAGTCCCTGGACAGATGTTAAATGAAAAGTAACATGATTTTACTTTTCAATTATATATAATCTATAATTAATTGACAAACAACACTTTTCTGTGTACGTTTTACGCCAGTGATTCTCAACTGGTGGGTCTGGACTCAAAAGCGGATCACTGGACTTTTCCAGAGGCTCATGTGCCTTTACCAAAAATAACAAAAACAAGGCCTTAACTAAATATTTTGGTAGCTTTTCATTGTTTGCCTCATAATCAAAACTTGAATTCCCCCAAATGTGTAATCCGCTACATTATGTGTATGTGTACATTATGGCACGTGCCTACTGATATAATAGTAGGATCAATATGCTAAATGTTAATAAGTTGAAATAAATGTCCCCAAGTTACACTAGTTTATAACCACTATTGTATCCATAACACAGTTGTTTATGTCTCTATGGGGAAATTTGACCTCTGCATTTGACCCATGGTCCTGCGCTCCTTGGGTAACCAGTCAGAGGCGCAGCACCCAGGACGACCAAGCCAGAGGTTTTCGCCTATTCCCCCTGTTTTGTGTTGATTCTCCATTCCATGCTTGAAATGAAAGCAGCCCCTGACGCTGGTCTCAATCATGTTTTCCCGGCAACAGCAGAATCCCCCTGTGTTCTTGTGCTCCGTGCGCTGTACTCTACCTCCCCCTTTTGTCCACTCATGTCCTCTAAATAATGCAACAACCGGAGCGCTCTCTGACAGGCCGCACGAGCCAAAACACAAAGCCCCCCGTCCGGCTTCAGCGGGACACATGATCCGGCAGCTGGCCACGCGCCCACCGCCTCTGAGCTGCCCCCCATCGCCCCCCTACACACACACACACACACACACACACACACACACACACACACACCCCGGAGCAGTTACCCATCCACATTACACAGACTACTGCAGCATCACAACAGCACTTTAATCAATGATGCCCGTGACGAGGACAGATCCACTTTTTAGTTTATTAGTTTGAAAATTAGGCAGATCTAGTATTTTCTTGGTCCTCTTCACCAACTGCGTTTAGTTTGGCTTCATCTCGGGCTGCAACTAATTGGTTTATTGGACAATTATATATTTGATCGATTAATCGTTTGGCTGTGAAAAGAGTGTGAAATTTGTATTTTTGTAGTTAAAGATAATGTTTGTAGGAAAGCTTTACTGAAGATTACTGAAGGCGAGAGTCCCTAAATGTGGGGCTCATTCTGCTTTCAGATTTGATTGTCTATGTTTAAAATAATACATGTTCAACCTAAATAACTTTCACTTCGTCGCATGCTGAAATGAAGTGACACAAATGCATCTAAACTCATTTGAGAATCATAATGTGAAATTTCCTAATGAACTCAAATGTCCTTATTATCACATACCATATTATCTTGTAGTAAATGTTTTGTTCCAAGTACTGTAGTGAACATTTCATAAAGTAAAGACTGGGCAACCAATCATTTTTTTTTATTGAAATGACAATCTCAAAATCTCTAACAATCAGGTTTACTGTCAATTCTGTGACAGTAGCAGCACTTGGTTTGGAGTTTGGAGTAACATGGAAACTTTATTTTCGGTTAAATGGTACTAGGTTGTACTGGTACTTTAATGAAGCTGAGGTTTACTAATAAAATCTATCGTAAAAATGTTCCTGAACCATATAAATGAATCCAAGTGAATTGAAAAGTGAGATTGATTAAAGTGAGAGAAAAAATCATTTGAAGAGTTTGTTTACAAAAACATTGACAACCTTGTGTAGCAGTGTTTTTGATGAGCAGATCTATTTTAGTGCATCAGAAATATTAGCTCACTTGTTATTGATCAAATAATTTCACTTTAGTTTTCCTGGTGTTACCTGTGGTGTACGGTACTAAAAATCTAAAACAATTTAGCAAAAAATTCCAAACGGAGATATCTGCTTTTGCAAATGAACTCTTCAGCCTGTTCAGCCTTAGATTAAGTACTATTTTGCTGCAAATCTGTATTCTCAATGTGGCCACAAGGGGTCATAAGTTGTTACTGTGGACATGCAGCTATTGTGCTGGTCCCATGCCCGCTTTAAAAAGAAAAAGTAGTCATAAAAAGAAGAAAACATGTCTTAATTTCTGTCAGTATATGCACATGAGTGTTACTTATAGGCTGCGTTCACATTGTACAAAAAGGAAAGGAATTTACCTCCCAAAAACTTACCTCACCACCTGATGTGAGGTCAGTTTTTGTGCTGTATATTACTTTTCTTTCCTGCCATTCACATTATTAGCAGCTCTAAGCAGCTGTAACAGGAATTTGTCCCACCGACTGTTGTTCTAACTGCTGAATGCAACTGGAAACCATGGCAACCAAGCTAATTCAGAAATTGGGAACTTGAGCCTGTGCCGATACAAGTCTATGGGAGAGAAACCATTTTTGACAGAAATTTCCAAAAAGAAAATGTATCTGTATTTGATAGTGATTGCATTGACAAACCTGTCTATAACTGTTATGGCTCCTTTCTACTGGCCAATTTCATGCATGTTTTTGAATATTGTCACCACTTTTGGACACCTTTATGAGAAAATAATTAGAGCTTATTTCATATGTGCTGACTGAGGAGACATTGAACTGTGTGACAGTTTTTGTTTCATGTGGATTGGCCCAGGAATTACAGAGAAAATAGCAATGAACCAAGACTAGAAATCTGCATTTTGACAGATAGCAGTTGCTAGCACATCATTTTCAGCTGCCCTCCACCTCAATTTTAAACTCTAGGCTCTAGGCGTGATGTCACGTGAACGCAACATATTCAGCCAAAAACAAAAGGGAAAAGCATATAAACGTCTGCAGTTGTTGTGGTTAATTGTGGATTGAAGGCCGACGAGTGTGGAACAGCTCGCTCCGGGCTCAGCTCTGATCAGTGACTGCGCGGATCTGAACAGTGCTTCAAAGAGGATGCCCGGGCTCACAGCGGGGGCACAGGAGACCGCAGTTTGCAGCCTGTCGCGGGGAGCTCCTGACATCCCTGACATTTACTAATAATAGGCACTAAAAGAGCCCACGTCCCGCCTGAGTCAGTGAAGCCACGGGAGCCCATTAGCTGGCAACAGTTGCTGCTTTGTCAGGCTCGAGATGAGAGGGAGCCGAGGAGAGGTCAGCGGGGAAGAGTTTGACACAGCGACGCCGGGGCAGTGGTTTAAGTCTGAGTGCGGGACAACTGGGCAGCAGCTGAGGGGCAGGTGGGGCGGGGAGGGGGTTCCCCAAAACATAACAGTGCCATGAGTGGAGTGGGGGAATGAGGAGTCCAAGATTTCAGCCCAGTGGAAATGAAGAAGAAAGCTGTCTTCTCATTTGTGTTTTGCTTGCATCACACACATTTAGTAGTAGTTGGCCTTGATTTGAGTAGGTAAATAATTTACCAAAGGAACAAAGTTGGCAAATTAATTTAGTTTTCTACTCAAATCAAGGGCAAATATACTTATCAATGAAGTTTTTACTAAGTGTTAGCTAGCTTTTGGCAGTGCAGCTCAATAATTACAACGAAATGTTTTTAAATGTTTTGATAATATGCCGTATCACCACATACTGTATTTATGTCAGTGTGTTATTGTTTTCATATATAATTGTTGCAAAATCCTTTCATGGAGCTGCTCTGACCTCTTTAAAGTTGTCGAAAGCGGAGAGGATGATGTCATGGCCTCCTCTCACCAGACACACAGCAGCCAGCAGCTCCAGCACCAGAGCCTTGGTTCTGCGGGGGACATTCAAAGACACATACTGTAGTCACTGTAAACCTCTCATCAGTCGGCCACAGCAGAACAAATGCTCACTTTTGTTGTACTTTTTTGTCAATTTGTACATTTAGTTTCTTCCTTTTCCATCAAAGAGTCACAAACTAAATGAATTCATCGTTCCATGGAATGAATCGGTGTCTTTTTCTTCCCGGTTTAGCCATGGTTTACACCGAGCTTAGAGATTCTTTGATCAAATTTTTATTTTATCCAATATTTTAGACCAGTATTAGGCCTGGTTTAGTCCTAATTTTATCGTGGTGGTGCTTGGAAGGTCACATATTTAATGAGGTGGAACTTGGTGTGAAAATGTGAAAAGAACTCTTGCTCTATTTCCTATATTTAGAAAACTACATGTACTACAAATAATAACATATCTTGACAAAAACAAACTAACATAAACAAAAATACCCTTCAGCGTTGGTTCTTACCGGGGGTTCCTGTTGTTGAGGCTGAGGGTGATCTCATTGACGCAGCGGGGGTGAGTCATCACCAGGTTAAAGCCCGACTGACAAAACAAACACAGTCATTTAGAGCCGTCAATCACACGACAATGATCCAGAAGAGAGTCAGAGCGAGAGGGAGAACGTGTGACGGGACGACTGAGTGACCCACAGAGCAGTGTAACCGGAGCTGGATAAAGTAATGAATATTTGCACTGAAGTAAAAGTACACTAACAGGTCCTTTGACAGCGAGTGTATAATCCCTTCAAACGCCTTTTCACTGGAGCAGTCTTTGAAGTGCGCACACAGCCTTTGTTACATTTGCAAGACGGAAAATGGAAACAGTATGGTTGCTGTGAATACTGGGGGAATATGCATTTTGAAGTTTTGATTGATCTATACTCACATTTTTGGGGGGAAATTTATTTTACAGAATCCGAGACCGAGAACAGACATTTCATCTTGAAAGGCAAGTGATAATAACAATAGAATAGAGAACAACAGGCTGAATAGGTGAAACACACTGATGGTTATTCATCTACACGAAGTAAACAACAAACTGAATAGGTAACTGGTATGTTAACGTAACATATTAATTAATATATAAGTCACACCTGAGTATAAGTCGCAGGACCAGCCAAACTATGAGAAAAAGCACGACTTATACTCCAGAAAATACGGTAGTTCCATTTTTGCCTTGTCCTGATGATAATAATGCATTAGTCTTACACAGCACTTTCCCAGACGCTCAAAGTCGCTTTACAATCGTGTGCATTATTCCTTCACTCCATGCTCGGTGGTGCTAAGCTACAGACCAGACTGACGGAGGCGAGGCTGCCAATCTGTGCCATAGGCCCCTCACCAACACTCACTCTCACACTACATCCACCCAGACTTCCTGGTAATCCTCGACAGTCTCCTATCCAATACGCTCTGAGCTAGTAATTTGTGAAGTGTTGACACGATTTGCAGAAACATAAATGACTTTTTGTCTTTAAATTGTATGGCACATATAGTGGTGAAGCGATTTAGCTAAATATCGCAATAATATCTTTATCACAATATTGCACATCCATTTTGCACATCTCAAGTTGTTTTCACTATGATGCAGCCATGTTAGGTGCTCCCATTACCATAACTAGCATGTTTATTACACATTACCATGTTATTCCCATCATGCTATTTTTTTCCGCACAATCCCATAACAACGGCCTGCCCAGGGACTACAGACGGATTAACACTTGTGCCAATAACAAGTGCTTTTACATCTCCCCTGCTTGATGATAACATTGTTCACTTTCCTTTAGATAAATACATTAAATAAACAATTTAACATTGAGCTAATGAACATAAAACAAAAAATGACTCCCTGGGAACTTTGCTAAAATTGAGATATGTTAGATAGCTAGATAGATAGTTTGTTATTCTTACTAAAAAATTGTACTCAAAATGATGCAAACAAGAATTATATAAACTTTATTCATTTCTTTCCCCTCTGCATTTAAGTAATTAGACGTAGCCCAAAGCAGTGCAGTGGGAGCGTGCCGGGAGCAGGTGCAGTACCTGGTAGTTCATGATGGCACGTAAACACATGATGCACAGGTGCGTGTCGTCCTTCTGGCTCATCACACGAGACGTCCTCAGGGCTTTCCTGTTGGGCACATTCACAACGACAGTGAGGAACGCCGCTCTCACAGCTCTACGCTGCTTAAAACACATACGGGAATACGATGTACGCAAGGCCTTACTGCTGCATTCTGCTACTTTAGACCAACTACAGCTTCCATCTAAGTAAAAGACAGTCTCAATCAAACGTTATTAACAAAGTGCCCAATGACACAACAAATGCGAAACTACAGAAACTTCTGGATATTGGGCAAGGGCAATGAGATTCTACGGAGCTTCCACATTTCCATTGCAAAAGATATGTTTGCATAATTCAGTGTTTACCATTGATGAAGGAGACTGCTGTATGGTCGCCCCTTGGAGTATAATTATCTCCATCGAAGTCTACAAGCTCTGAAATGTACTGGCATGATGAATTATACTTCTAAACTGATCATAAATATACAAAACAATGCAATACTGATAAAAACAAATACTATTTATACATTAAACAGAAGCAATAGTAGCACACCCACACCCTTTATCACCACAAAAATGAAAATCTGCATCCCCATAACACTGCATAATAATTTTATGGTTTCATCATGAACATTGGACAAGAGCTCATGATACAACTGAACAAAAGAGCTGAACAAGAGCAATTTTTCACATTGATACAATGTAAAAAATTTATATCAAATTAAGAATATTAATCTAGATTTAAGTTGTTTTGACTAGGCAAGATTTAGTCTGTGATTACTCATTTGACCCAGATTATTTCACAAGGTGTTTCTTACTTGCTTCAATTATTGCTTCTTGCCAATGAGGTGAGAACATTAGTGTGGTCCTATTTGCAGTTTTATTATTATTTTAAGTAAATATTACCTTAAAACTAGTCAGAAATGTCATGAAATACACCGATTAATCAAGGTGACAGCAGGCGATATGTCAAATCTTTGCCGAAACTACTCAAACCAAGATAAATATTCTATAATATTCTGAAATCACATAATTCACCCCAGAAAAATTGACACTGTTTGTTTGTTAAGTCAGTCCTAAATGGAGCTGCTCTGCGTTATTTCAGGGCGACAGACAGGTAATACAGCCGGAGACACTCCCTGCTGGCCACATCCCAGACATTTCTCACATTCACACTCACGAGGCGCATAACTGGAAACACACTGTAGACACAGGAGGTATCATTGTGACAGGAATGCTCCGCTTCCGATGGGGACGGTTAGAGCTGGGACCCTGCCCTGTGCACGTGCGGCTCCACAGTAGCTGTTTTGATTTTATTTTCATATATAATTGAACATATTTTACTGTAGAAACCTTTGTATATGTGGTTTTGACAGCTCCACTATGGGTGTCAACATATATCAAGATGAAAAGTGTGAGGCAGAAGGCAGAGGGGACTTGTGTGATGGGAATATTAAAGATGCCAGACATATTTTACTTTGACAGGAACTCAAGTCTGTGGCAAAATGTGTACTAACAGGCCTAAAGTCAAGCTTTAGTCACTAATTTGAGACTTTAAACGAATATAAAGGTACACTGTGTAGCTACAGTTGCCACCAGTAATACAAAATATGCTCCTAATGAAAAGCAAGATCATTTTGCACTGGTATTTCAAGAATGCATTTCGATGAGGACCTAACCTACTCAAATCTCATATTCGGTTGTCTTTAGTCGACGAGCTGGAGACGTCCCCGCTCCCAGTAAAGCTACAAATCAGGTCTGAGGGGAGGAGCCGCTCACAGCAAAGACACATGTTTGTTTGTTCATTTTTTTTTAGGTATTTTTCGACAAAAAAATGCCTGGAATAAAATAAATGCTTGTACTTTATTCTATCTATTGGGTGAAATGTCACGCAACCAACCTACTCAAGTAAAGTACAGATCCTCAAAAAGTCAATTCAAAGTCAATTTGGGACTTGGGACTTGGGACTTGACTTGAAATTGTAAAATACCTTGTTTCACCTCTGCTAACACCTCTGCTAGCTCTAGTTCTGTCTTGTGTGTTCTTTGAAGCTGCTCGTCCTCACCTGACAGTGAAGGCCTTGCTGCACTTGCTGGAGGCACTGTGAATGGGGGAGTTGGTGGCACTTTTACTCAGGTCCTCCACTGACTTGTCCGTGGGCTTCACTTTGTCCGCGGGGGCCGCTCCGTTGTCCAGCGAGTCTCCATCGTACCTGCAGTCCCCAGAGTGCACAGTCGAATTGACTTGACTGAAGACGAGTGATGTAATAGCAAAGAAATTCAAAGTAGAAATGGAGGGGTTTGTACGTACACTGTAGCAGCACTGTGGGCTAAAGACAGGTACTCGACCAGCACATCCAGACCCAGGTTCTCCTCGTTCAGAAACTCCTGAGCCCAGCTGGAAAGAGAACAGGACAATTTCAAAAGTGTTGGGTGGTGAAATATCCATATAGCTACAATATATCGCAAAATGACCGAGCTTTGCACTTTTAACAACTTAAAAATGTGCAAAAGTTAAGTTCTAGTCATTATTTTCGTGCTCAGTTCAACTTCAGTCTTGTTTTGGATTGTTTTCAGTTTTTTACAGAATTCGATGAAAAAATGAATTGCTGAAGATATTTATGGAACATCCCGAGCTGAAATGGTTTATATGGATATTAATGGCTATTTATCAGGGCTGCATCTCAGGCATTATATATTCTAAATTGATTTTTTGTTGTGCTATTGGGGGCTGCACTGCAAAAACAAATTGAAGTTAGCAAGTAAAGGTTTCTTGAAACAAGCTAAATATTGGTAAATCCAGACTTGTTTAACTGAAAAACAGAAACAGAAACAGCTTGTTTTATGTAAATTAAATGCGCAGCACTTTGGAAATGGTCTGTATGTAAAACTACTTACATGACATTAGTTTGGACATTACTTTTGATCCTTGCTTCACTGTTTTGACGCTGGTGCAGCCAGACTCTTTTTGTGATATTGGACTAAACAAAATACATTTATTTGCTTTGATAAAATGTGCAAAAACAAAGTGCATTTTGATTTGAATGTTGCAATATTCCTCATATAGTGCCATCTTACATCATAAAAGACCGTCCCCACCCCTCTCAAGGCCTGCTTTCATATAGGAGCATTGGATCTGGATCTACCAGGATGTTGAACAGTTTTTTTTTACGCAGGCTGTGAGCTCTGCCCACTTCCCATCAGCTAGTCTCCTGATGAACTCATACTAGTGTAAGAGTGTACCTGATGGACAAGTCTGTTTGATAGGATAAATGGTAAATGGTGTATAATGGTATTTAACCTTTAGCTTGTACGAAATGTTTATTAAATTTTTGCAAAGTGATGCTGGTGAGAAACAGTTTCTTCGTTATTACTTGTGTATTTGTTGAAAGCACCATCTAAAATAACAATAAAGTTCTCTATCTCTGTTGTGTGACTCTTTCTCAATGCTGCGTGAGCTTATGTTGCTGGAGGAAAGTAAGAAAAACTTCCCAGACAAAGTGGTAGTTTACTTGAACGAACAAAAGGCTACCACTCTTGCTGAAGCTTCTGTATTGGCTGATGAGTTTATATTATATTATATGCACCAAACCCAGAAGAAAAAGCTCTTCATTCGGTCCCTGTTTCCTCCAGTCGAAGTGCTTTTATTGTCACAAAACTGGATGTTAATTGTTTGGCCCTAAGAATCAATCCGCACCCGAACCCCAAAGGTGCCGGGTTAAATAAAATGGACACTTTAGATCCTGACACCAACGCAGACCCCTGTTTTAAGCCTTTCACATTTGAAGGCTTGGTCTCCTTATCCGGCGAATCCTCGGAACACTCTCCCCCTTGTTTTATATGATAGTATAATATTCCCCCTTAATATCGCAGTTACACTATATGCTCGACCGGCTCACATGTACATACCCGATGTGATTAGTCCTTAGGGAGATCTCCAGCTCTCTCAGGACCTGGGTGGACTCTGGAACACGGCGCTTAAACTACAAGCAAAACAACACAAACACATGACTTATTGTCGACTGTAGTGGCATCAGCTGGTTTTAAAACACCAAGCGGGCTGAGCAGTGACCACATGTCTAATTTAGAGCCTAGAGAGTCAACTTTTTTAGGTCATTTGAGCCATGTTAGTTTGTCCGTTGGGATTAGAGCACATGGGCCAGACTCCAATCTCCACATGCACCACCTGTCGCCTGTCCGTCACTTCATCAAGAGGCCGGAAACACACGGTTTTGAAGGTGCTCTGAGTCAGTCATCCAGCCCAGCCGTTACTCCACTAGTGTAGCCCCGGGACAAAATCCTAACACATCCCAAATTCTACTTATTATAAAATTATTTCGCAGTTTGAGCTTGATGTAAATGATGACCAAAATAGTACACAAATACTACTTTTCCCCTTCCCAGTTTAATTGATTACAAAAACATCACAGTTCAGATGAATTTAGTTGCCAATGGGGTAAAAAAAGTCAAAACATGATTAATAATCTCCAAGTGATTTAAACCCATGCAAGACATTTAGTTGGGTGGACAATCTGACCAGTCTTTTTTGGCAAAGGCCCACTGAAAATCCCCTGCTGTGACATGCTGCAATAGTTGAGAACCACGGATGTATTCTCTACAATTTCGGCTTCACGTGCAAAGCTTCATTTCACTAACAGATGCCGTGAGACCGAGATAATCCAGGTTACTCATTGGTCCTATTGTTATGCTCCATAATCAGTTTACAAGGATACAATAGGCTCTTTAACAGTGATACTAATGTCCAACATGTAGCGAAGTGTAAATGCACCTTGCGGCTGACCCCTCCGTGGTCCAGATAACTCCGGAGTTTGTCCAAGTACGTGGACGGAGGATTCTTGACTTGGACTCTCTCCTTGAAGGAAACACACACACATGTAAAGTAGTTAAATTGACACTGTTTTGTCGAGACGGCGGTGTGGCTTGATAGCGTGCCTTTTTGTCCAAACACGGCGGATAATCGTTGCATGCAGACACACAATGGCTACATCAGAGCCTTTGTACATCCTTTATCCCTTTACTAAAATGATAAAAAACAAACCGCATTGGCCAGGATCAGTCTGCAGTAAAGAACAAGATTATGCACCACACCAGCAGGTTTCCACTCCCAATGCAGAGTATTTTAAGGCACAGATATAGAATCCACATCAATTTTTTACAATTTTGAAACTAAGGGCAGCAACACAAAGGTTTCATGGAGGTAACAAAAGTCAAAAGAAAAACAAATAATAATGTATTACAATGAAACTGATTTGCCAACTTTTCTCTTTATATCTATTACTTATCCTCCAGGTCTTTTGTTGCACTTGTTTTGAGACGTGTTACTGTCATTGCATCAGAAATGAGCTCCCTTTTAAAACTTAATGAATTCAATTTTGGATTAGATTACTAGATCATTGTTTTGCACAGAAGCCCCTGATGATGAGAGACCATCAAGGCCGGTTACGTCGCTCAGAGGTGAAGGAGCGTCGTGGGGCCGTCCTCCCGTGGACCCACCGCCTGCAGGAGGAGCCATAAGGGACTGGTGCAATGTGATCCGGGCTAGGGATGTTAAGATGAACCGGGTTTACAACTATCGTGATTATAAAAGCTCAAGGTAAGCTAATTGTGAGAATTTTGGGACTCAAATCATTGTTATGATAACACCAAAATCCACCAAAAATACATGAAGTCAGGTTAAATAATCCAATGTGCAGACTGCAGAGAGCAAATCCATTTTATCCATCTGTACATGACAATGGCAAAACGTTGCCAAAGGAAGAGTCCTAAAAGAACCATATGCAGTGATTTCTTCTTTTTTTTTTTTAAACAATTAAATGAATATAAAATATACATATAATTCCTTGTTTCTTTTTTGTGACAGTTTGGACACTGGACAGTACTTTTTGCAAGATTTTGAGAAATTCTCTGTATTTTCTTCCTTAATGTCGTAAAATCGCAATATTTAATGACCATGACTCCAAAATTTTGAATCGTGACATCCCTAATCCGGGCATCTAGGGCTGCTGTCCATGCGAGCCGACAAAGGATAAGTGGAAGAAGATGGATGGATGTTGTTTGCATTTTAGTTTTACATCATGAAATCATTAGTGTTCTCACTTGGTCACAGATCAGGTCCCACTTCTTCTCGCTGTCGTACAGACTGAGGATCTTCATCTTGTCTGGAGGAAGATTCATGGTGTTCTGAAAAAAAAGTTCAAATTAATGGCTTTAATATGTTACACAATGGAATACAGTGATGCAGTACTACAGACGGTGTTAATATAGTATTCTATATTCTTCTATATTATATTATATTGTTTATATGCAGCATGTGCGCCCATGAATCTGTACAGTGTGTAAGACCATCATCATCATTATTATTTATCACATTTTACTTCTCTGTTGTCCTTCAAAGATGACTCAACATTCATTCTCAGCAAATGTGTCACTTCTGTTTCTATGAATAGGGACCAGATTACTGCTAAATTAAAAATCTTTAGCAACATTCGCTCATTACAAAAGGTAGGTTCTGAAATTGTCACATCAAGCACCACCTAAGAACCATCAGAACTACACCAGCTCAAAAAATGATGTGAATAAGGTCTAAAATATTAAAACAGGAACAGGGCTGAATGATACGGTATGAGAAAATTGCAGTATTCTATGACTTGCTTGAATATTTTGATAATAATATTACTGCGATATTTCACAAAATCATCAAAAAAGATCAAGACTTAAAAATACCAAAACAGGACCAATATTAAAAAGAGGTATTGTGCTTTTTGCATGTACGTATATTGTATGTTGATCATTATCTTACACTTTTTCAGTTTGAAAATGATATATTGATCTAAAACTAATTCTCCCTCACTTGCATTTCCTGGTTCTATGAGCGAACTCTCCATAAGCCCCTCCCCCTCCCTCGCTCCACGTCACTGCGTAGCTGTTGTCAATTTTTTCGCTGTTTGTGCAGCTTCAGCCGATGTTTTTGCTGACGACGGTCTTGATAGAGGGATAAGAGATGCTTATGTAAGGAAAGCATTTTGTGAATAAGCAGGGAGGCGCTTTGGGGGAAACAGGAGGTGGTTTTTATGAGCTGCCACTGCGGTGCTAAAAACAGCCACCGGCCGGGGAAGATACAAAGATTACTCAAACATGTGAGAGTGGCTCTAGTCTAAACACAACTCCAGCTATGTTTTAGACGAGGGAACAACATTGTAGTAGGGTTAAAAGCTCTGAAAGTCGATTTTGCATAGTAACACCCTTTTAAGTTCAGATGGAAGACCTCAGTTACTTTGCGAACTGTGGCAAAGATGGGAAAAGGATATTTCATCCCCTAATATTACCATTGAAGATCATTTGGCAATATATTGTGCAGCACTAAACCATGACTGAAGTAGTTCCAAACCAACATACAAAAGGATAAAACCATGAATCTATGAAAGACCAAACACCAGCAGAGGAGCCTGAGTACAGTGTAGCAACAATTTGACAACTATTAGTATAACACATTACAAATACTTGTGTCCAATCCATAATAAAACCTGAAAGCTTCCCTTCACATTACAAATTACAAGGCGCGAAACTTGGCTGCATGTAGAGACCTCTTAAACTAATTTCAAATGTTCAAAAGTTCATTTCCTCCAGAAGTGGGCCACAGTGCACTTTGTTCATAACGTAGCCGCTGACCCTTATCGCTGGAGTCGGTTTTTCTGCCAGCTCAGTTGGATGTGGTCCAAAAGGAGGTTTTTTCTTTTATGTGGACAGCAAACAGCACCGTGCACAAAAAAACCCCTTCCTGGCGCGTGCCCTTGGTCGTCTTTGGAAACTTTTAATAAGCCAGCGACAATACAGTGTGGCGCTTGGCACATCCACCAGGAAATTTTTTAACACCTATTAGTGCACAAGTGGTGTCCTATATACAGTAAATACACACACTAAAAATAACACAAATACCACATACACAAATTGGGTTAGCTGACTGGGGACGCGCTGCTTGCCTAAGTGCCTTCTCCTCATGCAACTTTTCAAATCACCTCCGAAAATGGATTGAACTTTCGCTGCCGAACGCATTACGAGGTCAAAGGGAACACGCTGTGCTCTAAAAACGCACATTGTTACTTTCGAGATAGTACTTGAAGTCTACGAAGTACCAAAGAGTGACCTCGGGAGCCTGGTTTAGCTTGAAAATACATGTGAAAGGTACAGTATAGTGAGAGGGAAATAGGAGAACCAGCGCATTGGAGGGGATCAATATTGTTGCTGGAGTGAATGTGGATCTGATAAATCAGGCTTGATGAACGATGCCGGTCGCTCAATACGCTGCAGTTGGATTCGGTCGGCTGCGTCAGACACGGCCATACAGTTGTTATTAATCCTTTTAGTTGAAATATACAGTAGTCGGGGAGAAAAATTGAGAGGTATCTACGGTGTGTGGCTTCCATAGATGATACTGGAGTTATGACGCACTGGGGGCACTCGGCTTTAGCCTGAAGTCAGTTTAAGGCGACATCGTTTTGGAACAATATCTACTGGCAGTTTTTATGACGACTCCTGCGAATGTGATTAGAGTTAGACAATGAATGTTCAGATCACAGAGCACATTTTGACAATAGTACATTAAGGTGAATGTGACAGGTTTTCCCATTTCTCTTATTCTTACTAAATGTGAATGAATGAGTTTATTTGAACCTGCTACATGTCCATCGTTTAAGCAAAGATTCTTCAGTCTTCATCTTCATCTGTACTCTGTAGTTGTACACTCCAACTACAGATATAGTACAGATGAAGACTGGAGAATCTTTGCCTACTGCTACACAAAGCATCTTTATACAAAATGCAGCGTAAAGACAAATTGACATGAGCAAAAATTGTATCAAAAACATCTTTCTACAAGTTGACATGTCCTAACTTCTTCAATCCCACCCCTTTTTCAAAGCATAGTTTTAATTACTTAGCTTTCCTGTTGCTTAGAATTTACTATTTGAATAATACTCAAAACACTCAATCAATTAACGTGTGAACAATTTACTGTTTTCATTCATGAAAATAATTTATTTGTATTGTATTGTGAACTTTTTCATGCTTGAACATTGTTTTAAATCTAACAACAACAAATGTTACGAGATACTACTTCTGGAAATAGTGGAAGCAATTTTAATAGCCTTGCATCACTGAAGGCGTCATTTTATGAAGAAAAGTTGAAAATAAAGTTGATTTTCTTATGTCCTAGAACAGTGTTTCTCAACCGGAAACACTGTGAGAGTTTAGAAGGGGGTACTTGGAATAATTTCAGATCCAAATTAAGGTCAAATTGAATTGCATTTTTGATTATTATGTTTAAAGAAAAGATAAACATCTAACTTTAAAGAGCGAGAGTTTGAGAATATTTAGCAGCCTTTTAGACAGGAGTTTTAGACATTCACTTTCTAACTAATCAACAAAACCATCGAGGCAGGGGGTACTTGGAGGACAAATAAAAGGCCCAAGATCGGGAACCACTGTCCTAGAATGCCAGTGATAAAGATATAGCAACAGGTCCATACAACTCAGACTCATTTCTCACTGGCATAATAACTGCAATAGTTATGGAAATTGTACCTACTGTGTGTATGTCATTTCCTGTGCTCAAAGATCAATGAAAATGATAATATGACCAAAATATAAAACCAAATAAAACTTAATATAGTGATCATATGTACTTTAAGATTTGAGAGAAGATTTTGAGGAAATATGAACTACTAAACAAATACCACATTTACAATGCATCCTTTCAGAACCTGCTTTTCAGTTCTGTCTAAATGGCAGTGTTAGCAGGTTTTATACATGATAAAGACTTAAGGAGACAGATTTTTGATGTTCTCCCAGAATATTACATCACGTAAATAACTGGTTCTTGCGATGTAACTGTAGCCATTGAAATAGTTATTTAGAATCAGATGCGATAAATTATGGAGCCCTAATGTCAAGTCAAAGTACTGTATCTGTTCAAATGGTCATACTGTGTTCATGCTTTTCACAACTAGTTAAACTACGAGGACTTAACTCAATATAGGACTTTTGAAAGAAGCAAGGCTAGACAGAGAGCATGTATATACACTGCAAAAAGTAAACAAAAAATGTCTTGAAATGCTTAACGTTGCTCTTGATTTTAGTAATTCATTTTAAGAAATCTGCCAATGAGGTACGTTTTTTTACACAGGGTTGTAGCATAGGTCCTTGTGTGTTTTGGCCTGTGTTGGACAAAAAAAACTCACAGGCAATGAAGCAAACTCTACAAACGAAAATAAATCATCCTATATGTCAGGGGGGAGTAAAACAGAACTTAAAATACTAACAAGGGCAATCCTTCACAAAATCTAGAAAAAACGTCAACAACAATCTTATTACAAGTAAATTAAGATGTTTGAATGTAATTTTGAGCAGAATAGGATCTTTATTTTGTTATGTAGGTGCAAAAACTAGGCAGATTTATTGAAACTAGTTACTCGACATCAAGAACATGTTACTTATATCTAGATTGCGTTTTGCAGTGTACAATTTAAGAAACAACTTGCTCCCTTGTCTGCTAAAGTGGGAGCCTTTTGCAAAACTAAATGATTCACATCCTCTGCCTAGTTCCAGCTGAGTTGCCATGTTTGCTCAGATCAATAAAATTATGTGACCTCGGCCTGTTAGCGCTGAATAAAATATCACAAACAAACCCCCCGCTTTCTCACTACAGTATATGCAAATGATGGGATTAAACACTGCATTTCACAATGAATCCTCCGTGTAACAGGTTGAAAAAAACCAATATGCCAACTTATTGCATTGTATTAAGTTCCTCTCTCGGCTCTTTTTCTGCGTGTGTGTGTGTGCCGTAGACAAATTCGCAGACGCATAATTTACAAGTCCACCCACTGCTGCTCTCCCTGTTGAGAAATATGCAAAGTGTTATGTAAAACTGTGGTGAAACTGCGCCTGGTGCTCTGGGCCTTCGAGTCCTCCTATTAGCTGGTGACAAGGGGACAGCCGAGTCGTAATTGCGTCGAGAAGCCCACTCACGGCGCTCGACTATATCTTTCCTTTACCTCCGCGGCGGTAGATGAGTGCGCGGCGCGTCTCAAAGGGGATCTCATCTCCGCTTGTTTAGTATGCAGACGGGGTATCGGCGCTCGGAGCCAGGGATTGGCTTTATGCACAGTCAGCAGAAGATTCCGCAGAAAGATGGTCCACGTTTTGTTCGCAAGAAATGTGCCTGTTCTATTATTAACTGCTGCAATAGGGGAGCACCTGTTCAGGCTGTGAGGGTGTGCGTGTTGTGACTGCAGCCTGCGCGGTTTAGTGCGGCAAAAAGGCAGTTGGTAACAGGCTGTCGACAGTGGTCAAATGGTCAGAGGCACACACCGCAAAAAGACAGCTAAAAATAGATGAATGTTTCTTGAAATGACAAAATAATATATACTGTACTTAAAATGAGCTAATGAGTCCAATTTTATAGCAAATATGTTGTTTTGCTTAAGCTTTGGGAGTCTTGTGATTCTCTCTTATTCAGACACTAGGATTAGATTTGTTGCTTGTTTACCTTGGGGCGACAGTCGTCTCCTGATCAGACGGTCGGGGGTTTGAATCCCACACTGTCGTTGTGTCCTTGGGCAAGACACTTCGCCCACATTGCCTCGCGCTTTGGGTGACTTGTGTCATATGAAAGCAGTGCTGGACAGTAATGAAGTAAAAAGTAAAGTACAAGCAATAAGTACAATTTATAGGTATTTTTACTTTACTTAAGTACATTTTCTGATGAATACTTACTTATTTTACTTTTACTTTTACTCCACTACATTTTTCAACTGGGTCAAAGAGACCTCTCTGATGAACTGGTTTAGTCCCAGTTTAGTCCTGATTTAGACCTGGTTTAGTCCAGGTTTAGACCTGGTTTAGTCCTGGTTTAGACCTGGTTTAGTCCTAGTTTAGTCCTGGTTTAGACCTGGTTTAGTCCTGGTTTAGACCTGGTTTAGTCCCGATTTAGACCTGGTGTAGTCCTGGTTTAGACCTGGGTTAGTCCTGGTCTAGACTTGGTTTAGACCTGGTTAAGTCCTGGTTTAGACCTGGTGTAGTCCTGGTTTAGTCCTGTTTTAGTCCTGGTTTACACCTGGTTTAGACCTGTTTTAGTCCTGGTTTAGCCTTGGTTTAGTTCTGGTTTAGACCTGTTTTAGTCCTGGTTTAGTCCTGATTTAGACCTGGTTTAGTCCTGGTTTAGTCCCGATTTAGACCTGGTGTAGTCCTGGTTTAGACCTGGTTTAGGCCTGGTTTAGGCCTAGTTTAGACCTGTTTTAGTCCTGGTTTAGACCTGGTTTAGATCTGGTTTAGTCCTGGTTTAGTCCTGATTTAGACCTGTTTTAGTCCTGGTTTAGACCTGGGTTAGTCCTGGTCTAGACCTGGTTTAGACCTGGTTAAGTCCTGGTTTAGACCTGGTGTAGTCCTGGTTTAGACCTGGTTTAGACCTGGTGTAGTCCTGGTTTAGACCTAATTTAGACCTGGTGTAGTCCTAGTTTAGACCCGGTTTTAGACCTGTTTTAGTCCTGGTTTAGTCCTAGTTTAGACCTGTTTTAGTCCTGGTTTACACCTGGTTTAGACCTGTTTTAGTCCTGGTTTAGCCTTGGTTTAGTTCTGGTTTAGACCTGTTTTAGTCCTGGTTTAGTCCTGATTTAGACCTGGTGTAGTCCTGGTTTAG
>OMNZ01029577.1:19171-29621 GCA_900303255.1 Lesueurigobius sanzi
TTGTCTCTAAAAGTGGCAAGTCCCCAAAAACGGGGACCTTAGGGCTTAAAAGGTTAAATTATTTTAAAACATGTTGCTGTTTTTTTCTTTCAAGGTTTCAAGGTGAACTTTGGAGCACAAAATAAAATCTGGCTCTATCCATTATTCTGTCGTTGAAAATGTTGGCAATTTTTACACAAGATTAAAACAAACAAGGATTGTCTCTAAAACTGGAAAGTCCCCAAAAATGGGAACGTTAGGGCTTAAGAGGTTAAAAGGATATTTAATCATACATCTGGTTGATTTGTTCTTTCTACATGTAAAAACAGTTTTGCGTTTGCAGCCCTGTTTGAGCCACTCCGCGGTTGTCCGGTCTGTCGTCGTCTAACAGTTTTGTCGGGGACTCTCACTTTGTTGGTGCGTGGGTTGAGCATGAGTGGCTTGCCCTTCTCTTTGGTGTGGGCCCAGCGGTACGCGGTCACACAGGGCCTGAAGGGCAGAGCGCTCCTCAGTCTGGACAGCATGATGATGGATGGAGAGACTGGAGGAAACAAACACAGATCAATATCAGCACAGTGGATCATTATGTTAACCTCAGACATTAGCCACTTCAATAAAACGGTCATAAACTGGTTGCTTCTTCAAAATGATCTCGTGTTTATAGCTTGAACTGTGTCACAAAGGGTTAGGGTGGTATCAGGGGCTGGGGGGTCTGGGTGTTCTCCCCCAGAAAAAAAAAAGTTGAAATCATCTGACAATTAGGGCTGAAACAACTAATTGATTGAGAACTAAAGCCATTATTGAAATAGTTCAGATTCAAGATTTATTGTCATTGTCACAGAAAACAACAAAATGCATGTTTGGACCATCAACACTGCGTAGTTAGATGTGCCACCGGTGCATAACCCAAAAAGACCCAACATGACACGACATCAGTGCAACATAATAGTAACAGTTATGGCATATCAAGTGCAGGGGAAGGACATACAGTCAGTGAGATTAGGGCTGCAAAATACATCACAAAAAATATTGTATCACATCATTAGGTGGTGTAATATCCGTATAGCAAGAAGCCACAAAAAAACAAAATCGCACACAAAACATGAATAGAGCTTATAAATGTGCAGAAGTTCAGTTTTTCAGTTTTTCCTAATTTTGTCAATTTTTTGGCCTTGGTTTGGTTCTGATTTAGTGTTTTTGGAGTCTTCTTTTGACACAATTGGCTGAAAAAGATATTACATGTGTCTGAATTGAATGGAACGGTTTATCCAAGTAATGCAACAATATAGTTATCGCGATATTGCCAAGTTTTTTCAATATCGTGCAGACCTAATGGAGATAGTGATATAGTGCCACAATGTAAAGTCCAATTCAGAGCTGTTGTTTCGGTGAATGTGGTTATTGTACATGAGAGGGAGGTCGAGCTCAGCAGTTTCACAGCCTGAGGATACAGGCTGTTGGACACTCTTGTTGTTCAGGCCTGTATGGACCTGTACCTTCTACCTGACAGATGATGAGACATTAAGTGGTGTGGATGGTTCTGATCTCTGGGAGAGTAACCAATTATTTTCTCCGCTTTTTCACCACTCCGAGTGCCTGCTGGTCCGCCTTAGCGCAGCTGATGAACCACACTAAAAAAACTCCATAAGTCAGAACGCTACTGATGGCACAGTTGTAAAAGTTCACCATCAGAGGTTTGGGGATGTAGGTGCTCCTCAGCTTCCTCAGGTACTAGAGGTGTTACAGCTGAGGCAATGTGAGAGCGCCCCAGGATATGTCCTTCGTCACAATCACCCCCAGGAATTAAAAACTGCTTGCCCTCTCCACATCCGAGCCGATGGAGAGGTCTGGTCGTTTAGTCCCTTACTGTGGAAATGCACAATGATTTCCTTGGTCTTTTTGGTTTAAGGCCAGGTGATTATCGTTTACAATCCATAACACCTAGTGCTGCACTGTTTATGTTCAGTCTAGGTTTATTACATTTTAAGTGTTTCTATGATGACGTTGATGTGTTTTTTATTTTTAGGGAAAGCACTTTGGTCTGTCAAGTGTTGTAAAGTGCTCTAGAAATAAACGTCCATTGATCGACTGATATTGTGATACTTCTGGTCATTTATGTACACATCCCTGTTCACCGATACCTCCCTGACATGTTGTGCAGCATGAGGAGCCCTTTAACCAGAAGCTCTCCAGGTCAAGCGTCTGTGTAGTTTAATCGGTGCGTGATGTGAGAAAGTCTTATCCTTAATCCTCTGCCACAACACGAGGAGGGCACAAGATCAGAACAGTGACAAATCAGGATTATAAAAAAGGAGCACAAACCATGGACTTACACGAGACGCAGAGCAGGCCTCCTCTGAAGCACTGATGTTATTGTGAGGGCTCTGTCATGCATGTGACCCACTAGCACATTGTATCACAGTGTGTTGAAATGAGTGCAGTGAAATCGCAGATAAAGCAGAACTAAAGGAAGTGAAGGTTGAACAGGGGCCATTTCTTAAGTCATTTAATGATTATATGAACTATGTGGGAAGGGGTTACAGATTGCAATTGAAAAAAGATGAAGAAAAAAAATGATTTGACAGTTTGACAGTTGTAGTTTTTTCTCTCTATTCTGACTGAACTTCTCCTCTTAAATCAAGAGAATAAAAAAAACTTGGCTTGTTCAATCAAAACAGTTTAAAAACCGCTCACGTTCTGGCATCTTAAATGAAAATGAAAATGAATGAATCTTGGCCCCGACCGAAGGGAAGTGCAACTGGAGCTGTAAGCATATTATCCAGGAGGACAGCAATATGAGCCGTTTCTATTTTGGTGCAGCAGTCTGTGACCCCAGCCAGCAGCACAACAAACACAGACCGGGCACCGATGTATACGGGTTCTACCGCCGTCATCAGCGGAGGTCATGTGACTTTACAAATGTCAGCCGACTTGGCAGCTGCCGTGGAGCTCAGGTGGAAATGCACGGGCCAATGAACAATAAGGCCGAGCTAAATGATACAGTTGTAAGAGTGATGTGTTGTGATTAGTCCTGACGCTCTGTGCAACTCAACGGGATGGTTGCAATTAACAAGTTCCAAAGACTGCAAAATCTTAAAATCAAGTTCTGTCTGACAGAGATAACACATTTTTGCAAAGTCAGCCCAAGACACACAAGAAAAAGCACAGAACTTAGGACTTCGTTTTGACACAATTGGCTGTTTAAATGTAAATGAATCTGTTGAAGTAGTAAAACATTGCAATTAGGGATGCACCGATCCAATACTGGCATCGGGTATCGGAGCTGATATGGTAAAAATATCAATATTGGGTATCGATTCCAAATATCCAACACTTTCACAAACTTAATTTAAGTGAATATGGACATGCTGTATGTTATTTTAAAGCTCTGAGCCTGTAGTAGTCAGTCATGTAAGGCTGCCCTACTCTACACTGCTCTACGCTACTCTACCTGCTTTTGAAGGGTTTCCATCAGCCCACTTTACTGCTAACTGGTACTGTTTTAGTGCCTGCTTTAGCCCTGGTCCTAACCAGGCCAAGCAGGTACTTAGCCTGGCCAGCCACTCCCGCTTTCTTTGTAAAGAATAGGAAAAGCGTGTAGATTGGAAGGCAGGTACGTTTTTATGAACCTAAACCTATACAGCACACAGCAAAGGCATATTCATAGACCAGACTCTACAAAGTAATGGAAACAAAACCACGCCCAGTAGAGTAGAGCTGAATAAGGCAGGGTAAAGTAAAGTAAGTAAGTGGTGTGACAGCTTGGGCCGGCCCTGGCTGCACTGCCCATACTGTTTAGGGAAAGGGAGTCTTATTTGTACAGCGCTTTCATGTGAACCAAGTCATTCAGAGTCATCCAGAGCGCCAGGAAATTATGTGGGTGAGGTGTTTTGCCCAAGGACACACTGGAATCGAACCCCCGATCACGACCCGCTCTAGAGAGTAGCTCAGGGAGACAATGGACCCTCGTTAAGTACTTTACCTTTAGCACTAAGAGAGGAGGGGCCTAGAGGCGGATTCCTCCTGCTGGTTCACTAGCTTTATAAACCCACAGCGTGCTCCAGACCTTCAGTAGCTGATGACGATCTTTGGAGTAAGATCGAAACGTCCTACACTTCAACTACAGAGTACAGATGAAGACTGAAGAATTTTTGCCTACGATGGACAACTCCTGTACGACTGAGAACCTACACAAACGACCCGCTCTACTACCACTGTTGCAGATGGTAGAGCTGTATTTATAAAGCGCTTTTCATACAAAATGCAGCCCAAAGCGCTTTACAGATTAAAAACTCATTCTATGATCAGAATCACCGTTTGGTGGAAGTTTGTATTTAATCAAACAAGGATCAGTCACTTTTTCACTCACTGCAAATTCACTGCGGTTTCTTTGCATAAACAAATAATTCACCTACAAACAGACTTTTGTGAAAATCTCACATATCGGTCAGTATCAGTCATTAGATATTCACACCCCAAATATCTGTATCAGAAGCAAAAAGCCAGATCGGTGCATCCCTAATTGCAATAATACGGTTATTGCAATATTGCACACCCATATCCTACGTTTTTTCGGCATCATCCATGCCAGCAGCCCGATTAGTTCTACTTAAACTACTACTGAATAACCAAATAGGGCAGCAAAATTATGGAAATGCAATATTTGTCAGTGATTTTGTTGACATGTAATGCTAGTGCACTTAGGTTTGCAATTTGTTTTTCACATTTTGCACATTTTAAAATTTAAGGCTGAAATATCAACAGCTAATCTGATATAAGAATGATAAATGGTGATGGACAGTGAAGTTTGTAGAGGAGAGGTCTAAATTCCATGTGATAAATCACACAGACAGACTTATTGTTCTCAACAGAAATCAATCTGATGCAGTCTTTCCTACTGTGCAGCCCTAAAACTCTGTCTAGAAGTCCTACTCGTGCTTCTGGCAACATCACACACTTAAACAAAGTCCCGCTGTAAAGGCACCCAGCTAAATTTAATTGCGCATGCTAAAGCTACTTCCCGTTTTCCTCGATGCCCCGGCCGTTAGCAGTGCGCGGCTAATGCTCCGTCCTCAAGGAAACATTAGAAAGTATTAAGCTGGGATTAACTCCGAGGGGTCGCCCTGACGTCACGATAAAGTGTGCACTGCCTTAACGTTTAATATGCCATTCTAGTCCATGACAGATCACAACCACATTAAAACATAAATGTGTCTCTTTGCAAGTTTAAGGAAGATAATTTTGCCAAAACAATATAAAAAAGGTGCCATTGTCCGAAGTGCTTCAATCATAGATAGTCATCATCCATATTTTTTCCGTTTTGAAAAAGTAAACAAACAATTTCCTGTCTTTCTTGATACTTTCATCATAATAACCTTCAGAATTAAAAAGTGTTCTCTGGGTTACTGTTAGTCTTCATTTTACTGATTAAAATACAGAATAAGACGCCCCAAACAAAGCACGTGAAGAGGAGGAGAGACATTCAGCTAACCATCGGAGCAGAGCTGGGAAGTGAACACACAAATTAGAGACTGGCAAAGTGCCCAAAGTGTGTGCTGCCTGCACCACAAACCACTTCATATTGGACAAAAAGCAGTTTTAAATGAGGTGATCATAAATATTTTTTTTCACCCAAAGGAAGGTGAGGAACATACAAGTAGAGACGTCATAATTCTACATTTTGAGTCATACATTTTCAATTTCACGATTATCAATTTCAAAATTAAGAAAGAAAATACAGAATTTCTCAGTACTTGAACAATGAGACAAAACATACAATTGTATTTTTATTTAATGGTTGTTGATTGATGTGATTTCAGCATATTCAACATCCTATGTTATGCTCTACCCTTCAAGTTACAAAAAAAATGATGATTTAAAAATAATACGAAGGCTATAAAGCAGTGCACATGGTTCTTTGGGGACTTTTCCTTTTCCAATGTTAGACAATTATCCTAATGTGCCTTCACCTAGGCTTGGACATGTGAAGATGGATGAGATTTGCTCTCGGCACATTGGATTAACCTGGCGCTGACACCATGCGTTTTTTGGCGGCTTTAACTCTGGACACTGTTTCTCTGAGCCTTTAGCGGCGAGTGTGCTCCGTTTGGACATGCACTGACAGCGAGTGCAGTATCTGTGTTAACATTCCACTTGAGAAAAAGGGCATTAAAGTTTAGACACTGTCCCACTGTGTATGTTGCATTTATGCCAATGGTATTCTTATCTTATGATTTTACCCCAATTTATACGGTGGACCTGCAAAAACTCATTTAGGGAGCTCCTTCACTGGCAAAATTAAAAGTGTTTTATATTATGTACTGATGGAGAAGGTATTATGAAACACCATTTCAGATTAAGACTGAATTAAGTTTGTAGTATATTGTATATTGTAGTATATTGAAAATTCAAGATCTATCATTCCATTTTTTTTATTATTTAGTATCTCATCTTGTATTTTATACCTGTAAATGTGTACATATTCCCAGTTATGCAGAGTACCTACAGTGCCTCTCGAAAGTACTAATACTGTACACCTTGAACTTTTGCACCTTTTGTCATGTTTAACCATATTAACCTCTTAAACCCTATGCCTTTGGCCTATGTCTTTACATCCTAGGTGAACATGGCTAATCTTGGTGTCCACACATTTGGTAGAGCTTTGGGACGACGGTGGAAGTGAAATAAAAATAAATGATGTTGTTTGACAATAAAATGAGGTTGCCATAAGTTTGAATGAATTTCCGCCTGAAAAAAACACACACATTTTTCCGCAAAAAGGCCTTTTTCCTCCCTGTGGTGGAGCAAATAACAGAAATGGATAACCCCACATCAGCTGTCACTAATTTGCAACTTTGGAATATTTTTCTGCGTAAAACACGTAGGTCAGTAACTGTATCTGAAAAAAAGTCCCCATTTTCGGGGACTCTGGGTCTTAAGAGGTTAAACATAAAGACTTTATTTTGAATTTTTTACTGAAAGTTCACACACAAGTAACAGACAACTGTGAAGTGAAAGCTAAATGATACATGATTCTGTTATTGAATTGAGCCATAAACTTAATTTGTCAGCAAATAAAAATCGATGACATGAAGCCCATTTTTGGTCTTACTGCACTTTCCCTTTGTAGGGCAGGGCAGTTCACCGTGGATTATAAAATTCTTATGATTAACCTGCTACTGTAAGCTTTTATAACCGTGATATCGTAAAACCGGTTGATCTTGACATCCCTATGGACATCCAATAACACGGTTTGAGCTTCATGTGAACCAAGGATTTACAGAGGATCACTCAGCGGTCACTGTGGACTACAGACATGACTAACATTGATACTTTGTCATATCTTCCTCCACATCTTTGCCTCCAAGGTTAAGTTCTAGGGTTGGAATGAGTATGTTAATGTTTATAGGATCAAAAGGACATTGATCTAAAGCTATAACTTGTTCAACACGTTTTGAGGTGTGCCATCTCAAAAATCCCAGGATCTTGGCAAGAAAAAGCAGTGAGTCAGTGTTGCCATGAAATGTGAAAAACAGGGTTAGTAATGCATTCATATAAAAAAAGGAAAGGTCAAGCTACTGTAATTTTAATAACATTTTAGGTGCAGTCAGAAAACAAATAGTTTCGTGTTGATCGTCACAGTCCCAATACCACAATGTGTATTAAATAAAATCAATGAAAAATGCCCATATTAAAATGACCTAGCCTAAACAAAGTGCGACACACTTCCCCCCGGCTAAAATTGCACACAAACACAACCGAAGGACGTCATTTCAAAGCTATTTTCATAGTTAAATCTGCTTAAAAACCAGTCAACCCCAATGACTTCCAACACGCCACTCTTCTTCTTGATCACTTGCATGCTGTCATTCATTGCGGCTAGCGTTTCGGACGGAAGTTGGCGGTCACATTTTAAGAAAAGCGGCTTTATTTACCTGGTTTACGGTGATGTAACTCGGAGAAATGTTGGTAGAAATGAGTCCTTATTGAAGCATGTTCCCGGGATAACGCAGGAGGTAGTAAATCCGAGGACAGACCTGAATGTGCGTGTCCTCCTCGCCAGTTGCAGTGAGGAGCAGCAGAGTTGCGCGGAGAGGAAGACGCTGCACGCGTAATGTACTGTGGGCCGACCAATCAGAGCAGGGGATTCCCTTTTACCGTAATGTGGACGAACACGCGCAGGAGGTTTGTTGTGGGTGTGTGTGGTAAGCAGTGGTGGAAAGTAACGAAGTAAAAAGTACAAGTAAAAAGTATAAATTATAGGTATTTTTACTTTACTTCAGTACATTTTATGATGCATACTTTTTACTTTTCTACATTTTGGAGCATGTATCTGTACTTTCCACTTCACTACATTTTAAAAATTGGCTTAAAAGTATTATTTCAAAGGGACCGCTCTATGATGAACTGGTTTAGCCCCAGTTTAGACCTGATTTAAACCTGGTTTAGACCTTGTTTAGTCCTGGTTTAGACCCAGTTTAATCCTGGTTTAGACCTGGTTTTGACCAGAGTCCGAGATTTACGAATTTAGACCTGGTTTACTCCTGCTTTAGACCTGGTTTAGACCTGATTTAGTCCTGGTTTAGACCTTGTTTAGACCTGGTTTAGACTTTGTTTAGTCCTGGTTTTGACCAGACAGAGGTTTACTCGTTTAGACCTGGTTTAGTTCTGCTTTAGACCTGGTTTAGACCTTCTTTAGTTCTGGTTTAGACCTACTTTAGTCCTGGTTTAGACCTGGTTTTGACCAGAGTTAGTGGTTTACTCATTTAGACCTGGTTCAGTCCTGATTTAGACCTGGTTTAGACCTTGTTTAGACCTGGTTTGATTCAAATGATTAAAAAATAATCCTGCACATTAATCTCTTGAGAAATACTTTTACTTTTTACTTATAAAGTACATTTCACATTGCATACTTTCATACTTTTACTCAAGTAAATTCTTGGTCCAGTATCTGCACTTTTTCTGAAAGAATATCGAGTACTTCTTCCACCTCTGGTAGTAATTAAGTGCAACTGCTACATTTTTACCAGGGACGTGCACAGACAGAGCCCAGGTGGTGCTCAAGCAACTGCCCCTTTGCCTTGTGCCCTTTAAGTGCCCTCCTCACAAGTTCTTTTCTAAATATATATATTTTTATTCTCGCTTTTAATATTTTCTCCACGACGGCAACAGCTGCCCAAATGCCGCTTTACTGCCCTAAACTTCAAAATTCCAGAAACTGCGCTTCTCTGTTTCTCTGCCTCTCTGCTCCTGCGGCTTGATCAGAGGAGTTGCCCCCCCCCTGCACAAAATGGTACAGCCCATCTGACACGCGGGGAACAGTGTAAACTTTATTAAATGTACGCAGTCGAATGGAAACACTGGATTATTTTGGAGGTACAAATGAAACAGGATCAACGGAAAAGACAACGAGGGGCATTTTGGCGGTGCGTCGGGACAGACCGGATCAGCGCTGAGGTAAGAAGAACTCTTTAGAGGTAAAAAACTGCCATATAATGAGACGTCGCTTATGCCCCGTCCACACGAAGACGAAGACGGGCCTAAATGCAAAAGTATTATATCAAACCGGCCTATCATCCACACGAAGCCGGCGTTTTGGGGGAGTGTAAACGATAAAGTTTGAAACCACGTCTCAGGGAGGAAAGATTTCAAAACGCCGTTTTCGCGGCTCCGTTGTTACAGCTTTCCTACAACGATGACGTCACAGCGCCAGCGTTGTGTATGTTTTGCATAATCTACTGACCTTATAATGGCTTTATCAACCCAATCCAGCGCTGTTCTGACCGTGATACTTCTCCTCTGCTTCACTGCGAGGCACAGCTGACACACGGAGAAAAGCCCCAAAGAAATATCCTCCATTCTCTCTGTGTTTTTGTCCAGACAGAGTCTGTTCACTGACAATATTTCTGCTCTCGAACTTTAAATCTAAAACACAAATCATCCTCTTTGTTTCTTCTGTAAATAAAAAAAACATCCACGGGAATAGTTTCATTTCACCGTGATGGGTCTGTTTACATTAGGAAACGTCTACTGCGCATGTGCCTCTACAGTGTTGTTCTGCTTTGGGAGGCGTCCTGTAGTGGTGTCACAGCGCCACACACAGGCCTGGCAGCTGTACTACAGCGCTTCCACACAAATGAGTAGATCCATGTGGACGCACACATTTACTGAACGGGCTCCATGTTTACAGAGAGCGTTTTTGAAATGATACGCGTTTCGTCTTTGTGTGGATGGGGCCCAAGACTAAGACACTAAACATTGGACACTGGAGGGCCAGGACATGAGACTGAGGACAGACCCATCACGGTGAAATGAAACTATTCCCGTGGATTTTTTTTTTTTTATTTACAGAAGAAACAAAGAGGATGATTTGTGTTTTAGATTTAAAGGACGAGAGCAGAAATATTGTCAGTGAACAGACTCTGTCAGGACAAAAACACAGACAGAATGGAGGATATTTTTTTGGGGCTTT
>OMNZ01029582.1:5644-18239 GCA_900303255.1 Lesueurigobius sanzi
TTGCCTCCAGTGTCTGCGTACACTGGTGTATAAATGAGAGTGTGAATGGGTGAGTGGTTCCTTGATGTAAAGCGCTTTGAGTGCCTAAAGCAGGTAGAAAAGTGCTATATAAATGTGACCATTTACCATTTACTTTTGGGTCCTAACCTACCAGTTGAGAACCACTGTCCAAAAAACATACTCCCATATCTGAGACCGAAACAACTATAGGTTTTACTATCTTACTACATCACATATTCTGGGTTGCACTGGTGAGCGGAAAGGTTGGAGATGCAAATACATATTACTATATATATATTACTTTAAAATGTCCAGGAATATTCCGGAAATGACCTGAAAAATAATTTCAATAAGCCTGGCTATTTTCTCCCTGAACACCTTTCACATAATGCTTCTAGCAGAAAGACCCCTTACTTGGACATGCAGCGACCACTTGCTGTAAGACGAGAATACCTAATTAAAAGACAAATGAATCAAACTTTATATGTCATAACAATAGAAAGCCTCATTGAAAACCACCTGCAGCCTTCCTAATCCGACTCTTTGTAACACAGAGCGACCCGGGGGCTATTTCGACAGTGACCGGCTCCTGAGAGGGATTCACAAGATTTGCTCGGACAGATGATATGTCTGTTTTATTCCTACATTAGCTGCGGGCCATTTCTCCAAAGGATAAAGAGGAGAGGTAGAAGTGTTTCCATGGTTACAGCCAATCAGAGAAGGACGTTGTAGAGTCATGGAGTTATTCACTCATTCGGGGCAGCGCCTATAAACCCGAAGCTGCTGTTTGGGTTCAGAGAGACAGGTGGAGATGACTGTTGTTCGTAGATCGCGAGGAAGGAGAGGATAAATAGGCTCCATGGAACAAATGTGGACTAAACAGGAGTGCATCAGGAGATGAAGCAGAGGAGTGGACAAAGTACGTTATTGATCGATAAGGAAATTCAGGAAATGCAATTACAATGTGACAGTTTCAAGATCGTGTTATTGTGATAAGGCAGTGATGTTTGACACTGCAGGAAAGATCTTTTCGTCAGATTTTGGGCTAGTTTGTTGCATATAAACTTACACCTGGAAACCAATAATTGCCCAATAAAGTGTTTAATTATTGCACTGGGTCTCATTTCTCCATAAATTTGAAATTGCAATTACAAGGCCCATTTGCTCGAAATGTATTTGCCTCAATGACATGTGCACTCACGTAGCATAGCATCTACAGACACATTTCCCAGTCTTATACTTTTTGGGTTTTATCCTTCAAGCAATCAATTTTTCCATCTAATTCCTGCCAGATTTATTGAGCGTTAAACCTCAAGCAACGTGAAATTTGATTTTTTTTTTTACAGGTATTCAAAACGTAAACAAGATATCCAAAATCCCCTTCAATAATCGGCAACAAAACAACCACATTTAAGCCTGCACAGTCCATTATTCAGACTCAGTCGTCAAAACATTGGAAATTTTGGCTCTTTTTATGCATAAGACTTTTATATAAAACACTTCTAATTCATATCTCTCCTTGTTTTTCTGTTATTCACCTTATTCACCAGAACTGACACCTCATATACAGTATTTCTTGTTGATTCATCTCATATATCATACACATCACATTCTGTCCAATCCGACCTAGAAGTTATTTATCTTATATAGTATGCATATAGATGTTTATATAGTTTATTGAGAGAGAGACGCTAAGATCGAGAGACACAACTTTATTTTTATTTTTTACTGTTTTACAGTAACTAACTTTTTTTTGCACCCCCTTGTGTGATCCTGTCTTAAGAGCTGTTGTAACAAGTGAATTTCTCCATTGTGAGATCAATAAAGTATTATTATTATCTTATCTTATCTTATCTTATTCAACCAGACAAAACCATTCCGAATCCATTCTCATTTACATTCTCATTTACATTAGAAGTCAGGCCAAGAGTCGACACAGCAAAAGGCTACAACATTATTAATCAACTCAGACGGTGATCACATACAGAGTCATGTGATATACTTGTATTTGTTCACTTGTCATCCGCTATTTGGCCAAATGTCTTTCAACCATCACTGTCAGGAGCAGAGTGCGACCGCTGTGCAGGGTTTGTCAGAATTACCTAACTGTGTTTTTTTTTTTCCAAGCATGGTTGCCCGATGCATCAGGACTGGACCTTAAGCACTACAGCTCTGACTGGACACTAGAGGGAGTTTCTTCTAGTCGGCCTTGGGACTCCCTATAGCCCGTCCGTCCATGGGAGTGCATCTCTCCTCATTGTGGTTCGTCCTCAAGGTTCCTCCGTTTTCCCCACTGGGTTTTTTGAGTTTTTCATTGCCGTGATGGAGGGTCTAAGGATGGACGATCTTCAAGGGTTGTTTTGTTTAGACCAGGGGTGCCCAAAGTTTTTGCCAAAATAGTGGCGAACGCAATACTTTTTCACAAATAAGGACCACATTTAAACCGATATAATATCCTTTATTTACTGTGCTTATGAGATGACATGCTGTTTCGGTGTTCTTAGGTACTATTGAAGGTCTATTCATGCACAAATTAATCAAAGTAAACACGGCATTCGAATGGCCAGATCAAACCCCTTGATGGGCCGAATTTGGCCGCACTTTGTTCACCCCTGGTTTAGACTTTACATTTGCTCTTTGTTTCACAGGTTTTCGGTGTCTGCGCAGCCCTGTGAGGCAACACTTGTTGTGATGTTAGGCTGTACAAAAATAAATTAATTGATTGTCTAATTGTTTTGGGTTGATGGGGGAAACTATAACCCACTTCTCTACATATAATAGAACCCAAACTTGGATCAAAATACCAACTCAAGCTTTAAAAATGCATGCCAAAATTCTTAAATTATGGATTGAAATGGTTACGTAAGAAGTCCATCGTCTCTCTTATAAATAAGTTAGACCTAAAACACTGAAACTAAATCTAAGTATCTTTTGCTCAACCCCTTGCGATGTTTTCTGGCTGATTCTTATCACATAGCCCGTCGTAGATTGCGTATTGTTACTACAGTGCTCCGGTTACAATGTTGTTTTTTTAAGATTTTACAACAAAAAGAAGTAAAGAAAGGATGACAGAAACATCGACCAATAAACTGGCGTCGCAGCACCGTGAGGAGACCACACATAAAGGAACACATTTCTAATACAGTCCCATCAACTCAAGTGTGAAATTGTGTGGCGGCTGTGATCAAGGAGCAAGATAAGAAACCAGTGTTGCCTCTATGCTGCTGCTGATGGTGAGATCTTTTGCTGAAAAGGCTCATAAAGGCTGACAGGAGCATGCATCACAAACAGACTTTCACTAAAACAGAGAAAACCAGTGACTTTTCCCAAACCATCACCTTTACATCTGCTACTAAAGTCTGTTTTAATCCTATTGTAGTTATATCTCAAACGGGACTTGTACATGTTTGACACCCCTGTTATAAGAGATAAGATAGAGTACAGATATTTCCTTATAATATTATTCAAGTCGACGTAAAAAGTACTATGATAAAACCATGTGAGTACTTCCCACCTCTGTGAACGAGATATCTAATTAGCGTTTCCCTGTAGTCAGCATTTTAATGGAAAGTGGAGGATGATTTGTCAGATATTACATGACAAGTCAATCAGTGTTCTCTCTCAACCAGTGGATCAGAAATAATTGGTGACGAGGGAATAGCTCTGGCTTTGAAACGCAGTCTTTTTTATCACATGGAATCGGGGTCGACCCAGATTAAGCAGACTGCCTCGAAACCACCAGGGGCCCCAGCAGTGCTTACATTTGTATTACAGGTGTTGTGTTGTTACTGTATGTGCCTTCAGAATTGCATTGTGTCCCCTCAAAATTACTAAAAGTCTACTTTCTCTGGCAAACAGTCGAGGTGAGGCCGGTGTGGGGAAGTAACTCTGGGTCTCATTTTATGGAGACTGATGTTGTGAGGGCCCCAAAACAAGACAAGTAGGCTTGCGAAATCCATGATAATTTACATGGAATATTCCAATCCGTCTTTATTCATAAAGTACTTTACAAAGCAACACAGTCGACCAAAGTGCTGTACACAGATTCTACAAACCCTACACTTTATCAAATGCAATGAAAAGAGACAAACCAGTAAAAAGTCAACTCTCCAACAGAGTAAAGTGAAATTAATGAGATTTTAGCAAAGATTTGAAGACAGGAAGTGAATTTGGTTGCCTGATAAAAAGTGGAAGCTCATTCAACAATCTGAAAAGGCACAATCACCTCTCAGCTTTCTTTTTGTTTTTGGAACAACAATCAAATATTTAAAAACTTTGTAAAATAATTATGCCAAATTAGTATGAGTGTATGAAAACGTAATCAATTTGGTTTTAACTTTGGACAAGGAAAAACATCATCTCCAATTGCCCCGCACTGAAGGTGAGGCACGGCATTTGAAAACATACATTTTTCATGCATTGATCAATTTTGAGATTTATGGCTAGTTATGGCTAGTAAAAAATAGATCAAACTCTATTTCTTTTATGACATTTTTCTACTAAAACAAAACATCCTTTTTTTCTCTCTACTCTAATGTAATCTACAGCAAATTGATATCTCTAAATTAAAAATATCCCCCTATTCACCCTCAGTGTCTCGCCTTAATCCACTGCTGCTGCACAATGGTGGAAAGTAACAAATAGTACAAGTACAAGTAAAAAGTACAAATTATAGGTACTTTTACTTTAATTAAGTACATTTTATGATGAATACTTTAAACTTTTTACTTTGCTACATTTCAGAGCCTGTGTCTGTACTTTCTACTCCACTACGTTAAAAGTAAAATTATTTTATTTTCAAAGTGACCGCTCTACGACAAACTGGTTTAGGCCTGGTTTAGTCCTGGTTTAGGTCTGGTTTAGTCCGGATTTAGACCTGAGTTAGACCTAAGTTAGTGGTTTACTTGTTTAGACCTGGTTTAGATCAGGTTTAGACCTTGGTTAGTCCTGGTTTAGACCTGAGTTAGACCTGAGTCAGTAGTTTACTAGTTTAGACCTGGTTTAGATCAGGTTTAGACCTTAGTTAGTCCTGGTTTAGTCCTGGTTTAGACCTGGTTTAGTCCAGATTTAGACCGGATTTAGACCTGTTCTAGACCTGAGTTTGTGGTTCACTCGTTTAGACCTGGTTTAGATCAGGTTTAGACCTTGGTTAGTCCTAGTTTAGACCCAGTTAGGTCCTGGTTTAGTTCTGGTTTAGACCTGATTTGATTGAAAAGATAAAAAATCCTGCACATTAAACTCTTAATAAATAAGTAAATCCTTGGTCCTGTATGTGTACTTTTACTTAAATAAGAATATATATACACTGCTGCTGTATAGGACTCAACTCTTTTACAGTCCTTTCAGTTGGGACTTGAACCCGAGGCAAGAGTGCTGTGGCCTTATGAGAATATATACACGGACAAAGAGCTCATCAGGGTGCAATTATTTTAATTAAATAAGCAGAAAGAAAAAGAAAGCCAGGCTTATGAGCAAGAAATATTACTTAAAGTGCAGTGAGTATAGAAGAAAAAGAAAGAAACTCGATTTGTGTGCTTTGGCTTTGGTGGAGAGATAAATAATAAAACTGAAGTGTAAAGGTGAAGTAGACTGAGGCAGAGAAAGCTTTTGATTTGAACAAGAACACAGGGGTCAAAATAAAAAGGCTATCTGTCCAAGTCTGTAGTCAGAGTGAAAAGAATTATACAGTGTGTCAAGGGCAGCAGCAGCAGCAGCAGCAGCATTTTCAAAGCCACAAATGGAAAAGGAAGACTGTGCTATGATTTTCAAAGGATTATGCGCAATTTTTCCAACAAACTTTCACCCATGACAATTCCAACTAACACTTGTTGTCCCAAAGGTTCCGAGTTGAGGAGGCGGATGTTTATGAAAGTACAGAGACGTCACGGTGTTGTTGAAAGCCGAGGATTCGTGGCTGCTTCTAATTTACGGAGGAGCTGATGGAGCAGAAACGAGTGGAGCACGACTGGAGACATCCCATTCATCAGCAGGACTCACAGCAACAAGGGCAGAGTCAATGAAAGAGCACTCTCTAATCTGGATACATGAATTATGACTCTGCTCTTCATCACTCTGTACAGGGATGATTCTAAATGATTGGGTCATGGTTATTGTGAGAAAAAACATTGGGATTTTATGATTATTCACAATTGTTGAATGAAATTAGGGAAGAAAATACAGTGACTATCCCTCATGGATTCAGTATAATTACAATCTTCTTCTTCTTCTTCTACTTCTTCTTCTTCTTCTTCTTCTTCTTCTTCTTCTTCTTCTTCTTCTTCTTCTTCTTCTTCTTCTTCTTCTTCTTCTTTTTCTTCTTACCATAACAAACACAGCGCTGCACATGGCTCTTATGGGACTCTTCCTTTGACAACAGCTTTTACCTCGACTTGGACATGCAAACATGGATAAGGTTTGCTCTCTGCACATTGGATTAGGGCTGGGTACCGTTAAACTATACTATTATGGTATCGGGAAAATAATTAAGGTACTACCGATCGAAAAATAAGTTGGTACCAAAAACAGGTACCAAAAAAAATATTTTTCTTTTGAAAGCAATGTGTCTGCCTGGTGGGTCTTGAGACGGCACCAAAGAAAGTGACTTAGGTGTTTCAGCTAAAATAAATGATAAAGACACTCAAAGAAACTTGTTGAATAAATGACCATTATTATTCAGTTTTATGGTTCTATACAACAAAACTAACAATCAAGCAAGTTTGTTTACGTTTTTCAACTAGAAACTAGCCAAATGTCCATGATCAAAAATGTCCATGTTGTGCATCTTGAAACAAACATACATTTTTCAGAGTCCAATTTTGTCAGAGAGTCCTGTATTTCAGCTGAAGTGAGTTTTTCTTTGCTCTTGAACAGTTTTCCTGGCAGTTGTTGAAGGTCATGTAAACGTTAGCTCAGGGACATTTGAGTAGTTTCTGTTTCATTATGATTTCAAAAGAGTAAACTCAGTTCTTTGACAATAAATGGCTTCGCGCAAACACTAACCATGAGTGGAAAAAAGATTGTGGTGTTATCATTCATATTCTATGAAAAATGGCCAAAAGATTAGAAGGGTATACACTTTCTAGCACAACACCATATCTAAAAAAAAAAAGAAAAAAAACACTTACCTTGCATTACTAAAGCATAAATACACCTGAAGAAGCCAATGGTACATGCACCACAGTTTGTATTTTGATAGTCTGATTGTCCGCCAGCTTAAACCCTGTCAGGAGAGTGTTTGGATGTTATATTACACACTATAACAGGATTTAGCAGCAGCTCTATTTCATGATATATTATAAAGAATATTTTTTATTTCCAAGCTTCCGTTGTAAACCCAAGCGCCAAGTTTTCTGTGACACATTGGTTTAGTCACAGACCAACACCATCTGTGCCCTGTCCACTGAACGTTGGTAGTAAGAGTTAGTGATAGAATGTTTTTTTTTTTTCTCACAGCTAGCACAGCTCTCCAGCCTTCATGCATTTTACATCAGCGCCGTGCGGGGAAGAAAAGGACTTGAGAGACTCGGAGAGATATGGAGAGAGGCTGTGAATGGCGTCAGAGCTGTAAACGGGAAAAGCACTGCGAGCAAGGTCAGAGGAGATTAAAAATAGAGCAGGTGTAGAAACAGTGTAAAAACTCAGCCTCACAGCAAAGCGAAGGAGAGGAATGTACGACTGGCCTCAAATCACTGTTTTATGGCAAACGAAAGCCTCGTTATACAAGAACAAAACAAATCAGTTGCCGACAAAACCGCTATTCAGGATTATGAAAAATACTGTCGCATTTTAGGGATGTTTTGAAACTTTAAAGAGAAGATATCAAATCCTTAAGGCAGCTGCGTAGGAGACGAGATCAGTCAGAGGAAGTCCTGCACACTCCCTAACTTCATTTGGACATCACAGCAACATTTTGGCACTAAGTGAGTCAAGAGTTCTCGGTGGCATCCTTAAATAGGCTGTGGTTATCACCCAAGGGTCAATTAAAAGAACAGTGCACAATATAAGGATAGATCACAATGAAAAATACATGTTCGAAAAGCCAAACTGAAAAGAGGCAGTTTCAGTGTAATGCTTAATTCAACAAATACATATGGATATTAATAAATAGTAGTGTGACTATGCGACTACATAAGAAATGGATGCAGTGCGTAGGTGAAAGAGTAATATGACACGACATCCATCCAACTCTACAAGCAAACAATGGTGTCAGTACATACAATATACAGTACATACTATAACCAATAATTCACAGAAAGATGCTCAAGTTCAGTGAATCATTGAGGCTTTTTGGAACCAGCGTTTGCATGTTCTCCCCGTATCTGCACAGGTCTGAGTGTGGGACAGCGGATGGAAATAAGCCCAAGGCTACAATCCGGAGTGGTGTGTTTACCACTCTCAGTCTGTTGACGAAGCTCCTGGGATAAGGAGCGAAATGTTCAGTTTCTTCAAGCACAAAGTACAGATGATGAAATAGAAAGCCTTTGTGTATGATGGGTAACACCTCTATGTGATCAATTAGCCACCCTGATATTTAGTATTCATATGTATTTGTTGAATTATGCATTACACTGAAACTGCCACTTTCAGGTTGGCTTTTTGAATGTGTATTTTTGTATGTGATCTATCCTTTTATTGCACACTGTTCATTTAATTCATTGCCACCTGCATCTTCACTCATTTGCCTGATGAAGGCCTTAGCACAGAAATACTTTACTGAATAAAGTTCATTTTGCACGTTAGGCAGTATGTGGGATTTTCTCTGATTGATGTTTTCACACTGTATCTGTGTGGAGCTGTGGAAGTCCTCTGCTGGCACTTTAAAGAAGGTTAATGCTAGATAGTCGGCTCGGTAGGCGGTCTGCTGTAAAAACTTGAGGTGCCATGACAAAAATTAAGTTTAGGAACGGGGCTATTGTTAAGGTTATGGTTAGGGCTAGGTTTATAGCTTTAGGTATATTTTCAGACAAACTAACTCGTAGATCTATCCAAAATTACAGCAGACCGTCTTCCCTGAGTAGACTATCTAGCACTACCCTTTAAAGAAAGCTAGTGCATCTCTCTATGTCATAAGATGTGCCCATAGTTCAGAGTTTTCAGTTTCAGTCGTTCTGGGTGGGGTTTGGCATGAGGGATGACCAGTCCAATACGAGCGATCGCAATGTCGTCACGTCCGGGGCTTTGGTAGGCAACATGAATGTTTTAAATACATAATAATAGTTGTATGCTGGGCAAAAACATTGTTCCCAAACAGAACAATGCTTCCCTGACGTTGTAACAGATCTGAAACTTAAATAAACTGCGTCTGAATCCATCAGCTGTTGCCGACCGTTCACCAAAACATCCCCTGAAAAATGCAGCCATTGCTCCTGTTCCAGGCATCCAGGCCTCTAGCTCCGCCAAACCTTCTTCCAAACCTGGATAAATTAAAAAGACTATCCTGTACATAGCAAAGAAATACTCCATGCATGAGATGTCAAGCCACAAACATTTTTTTAAATCTAAATGTACTTTGCTTATCACTGTTTTCCAGCTGAAGTTTATTGTCTTCTCAGTATGTTTGCGAATGTTGTGCAACTAAAAGCCTTTTTCTTTTTTTTTTTTACCTTGACCGTCTGAACACAGAGCCAGACGTACACCTGTGTTACCGTGGTTACGGCCTTGAGGAAAAAATAAAACATTATGGACGAAGCATGCAGCGCCTCTACAATACTGTAATGTGCTACAGCTGCTCTAAATCCTCCCTGCGAGCTTCTTTCCTCACATAAAACACATCAAAGCGCTACTTATGCTTTGAGGATCCTCAAGCAACTATGGGACTTAGGCGGAGTACACCCCAGACAGTTAGTAGCCATGATGATAGTCTGAGGCAGAACAGAAGGAACAGCCGAATAGAATAACCTCTACACAGAACAGAAGATTCATGTTTTAAGAGCAAGTTCAAGACCCACCTTTTTAGTTTAGCTTTTTACCTAATATTTATTAATTTATAGTCCCATTGATATATCTATCTGCTATTCAATCATAATTTGGGTGCCCGGGGGGGAAGTGTGGTGTCTGACTGTGCATGGCCCCCGGGTTGGTGTCCGGCTGTAGCTAATGAGTTTGGATTCACAAACCTGCCATATTATTCTTGTAGCAGAAAGACCTTTCTACTGGCCAACATCATGCACATGTTTTTGAATATTGTCTCCACTTTTGAACACCTTTATTAGCAAATAATTAGACCTTAGTTCATATGTGCTGACAGAGAAGGCATTGAATTTTGTGACAGTGTTTGTTTCATGTGGATTGGCCCAGGAATTACAGAGAAATTTGCGATAAACAAAGACTAGAAATCTGCTTTTTGACAGTTACCAGCACAGAATCTTCTGCTGCCCTCCACCTCAATTTTATACTATAGACTTTTAAGAATGTTGTGACGTCACGTGAACCAGCCAAACACTGGTGGATTTCTATTTTTGCTTGAAACTCTTTTAATATTTTAACAACTTTGGCCATTTGAGTTTTTGCCTGCATCATTCCAAGCCTTTTACGTCATATTGTTGCTGAATGTAATATGAAAACCTACATATACCTTTAAATAGTATTTTATTGCATTAAACCAAAGTAATGACAACAGTAATAACAATTGGCATTTGAGAAAGGTTTGCCACAGCGGCCAATGTACAAAAATGGTAAAGTATAAGCCCTGCATCTCAATTCTGCCGACAGAAAAGGTCAAGCCAAAAGACTTCGGCCAACTCAGTTAAGAACATACAGTATTTATGCAAACCAGCTCAGCCCGGCCATGCGCTGAAATGTCCTGAAATTTGTTATTAAAATCCGAAGCCAAAAAGTGACAGCTGAAGTCTCAGGAGGATCGTTAGGCGTGAATACGACGATGACTAAAGCCGGGACATTTGCCTGGTCTTTCTCATTCAAACATAATCGAATCTGCTAACGCTTAAAGTTGTCAGAATATAGATTTTTATCATGAGCAAATAAACGTGTGCTTGTCGTTTCAGCAGTGCTTTAAATGGCCTATATCAGTAGTTTCCAAAGTAGGGTCTTGGGCAGTGGGGCCTCCCAAATATTTATCTAGTCAGTATTTAGTTTATTGTCACTGTTGTCTAGTATTTTCTATGTAAATTAATGAGGAAAACTATTATATACACTTTAAAATAGTGAATTCTTATTGTGGGAATGGTTGGCCTGTACTGTATATGTGGGCTTACCAGTAAAATATATTTAAAAAAAATTGTGTTTCCAAATGATTTTCTAGAATAACATGCAAACTAAAGCCTTCTATTCAACCTCCCTGTCTTGATGTTTTGTGATCTCATGCCCGTATTTGAGAAGCAGGTTTAAGAGGGCACAGTGAGAGAGTTCAGAGTGGCATGTGTTAGTGAAATTTCCCCATGATGTATGAGCAAGAGCCTATTAGGTCTTCTTCTTTCCTAGCGCTTGTTCCACTTTGGCACAGGGTCCGCTTTTTGCCACAGTCTCCCCCATTTTGTCCGATCCAGAGCATCTTCGGGGGTGGCTTGGATTTCTTTAAGATCTTCCTTAATTCTGTCCGTCCAACGAGAACGAGAGCCTACTGGTCATCCGTTCATATTTGCCAATGAGGCTCCAGCAACGGCAACCTCTGGAAACAAAAAAACAAGTTATTATTGGAGTTGTTGGATATCAAAATGTCATTATAAAGGCCTAAAATTGTTCAACAATAATATCTACTTCATATTGACTGCCCTGAAATGGAGCAAAGGATCACGGAGAAAATAGACAAGGATGTTAGAATCAGGGCCGGCCCTACACCTAATAAGCAGCCTATGCAGCTTCTTAGGGCCCCGAGACCACCAGGGGGCCCCCAATAGTGCATAAATTTGTGTGGCTCATACATTTCCCCAAATGTCTCCTCAAAATAACTTGTACACTGAAAAAGAAATCTAGAAATACATTTATAGAAAAAAAAAAAAAACACCATACCAGAGTACCTATATCCGGATTTATTTCTTTATTCTATTCTCACATTTTATTATTTTGTTATTGTTTTTTATGATTGCTATTTTAAGATTGTTATTTTTATTGTAAGATACTATTTGAGCTACTGTGACAACCAATTTCCCTTGTGGATCAATAAAGTCTGAGTCTACCATAATCAGATGAATGAATATTGTTTTTATCTCATCTTAAGTGTGATGATTAGATCCTTTTTTCTTAATTTAAGAGTAAAACACTTGAAATTAGTTTCTCAAATCAGGGGAAAATACAACAATTTTAAGAAAATTTACCTCATTTCCAGCTTTATTTTTTACAGCGCAGTCTACTTTCTTTACAAACATAGTTCGGTTGAGGCTGTCTCATATATATATATATATATATATATATATATATATATATATATATATATATATATATATATATATATATATATATATATATATATACAGTACAGGCCAAAAGTTTGGACACACCTTCTCATTCAATGTGTTTTCTTTATTTTCATGACTATTTACATTGTAGATCCTCACTGAAGGCGTCACAACTATGAATGAATACATCTGGAGTTATGTACTTAACAAAAAAAGGTGAAATAACTGAAAACATATTTTAT
>OMNZ01029583.1:0-25037 GCA_900303255.1 Lesueurigobius sanzi
CAAATTGATTCAACTTTACTTTTACTGGTGTCCCCTATAGAGCAGTGGTTCCCAACCTTTTTTGTCTTGCGTACCCCTTGGGCCTTTTATTTATGCTCCAAGTACCCCCTTCCTTGATGGTTTTGGTGATTAGTTCGAAAGTAAATGACTAAAATGGCTATTTATCAGTAAAAAGGCTACTAAATATTCTCAAACTCTGACTCTTTACAGTTAGATGTTTAAAATAGCTTTTCTTTTAACATATTAATCAAAAATACAATTCAATTTGATCTTCTTTTGTATCTGAAATTATTCCAAGTACCCCCTTCTAAGCACTCGCGTACCCCCAAGGGTCCCTGTACCCCTGGTTGGGAAACACTGCTATAGAGCACAGTAATCAATGTCTAAAACTATATTGCTAAAAATTCAAAACGGAGATATCTGTTTTTGCAAATGAACTCTTCACTTGTTAAGAAGGCCAGAAATGATAATAATTGAGCTAATTTGCTTGCATAAATTAAACCAGACAATGTATCCATGAAAACAAGTGTGTTCTTGTTTGTTATGCATAAAACAACAAAGCTCCAGTCAGAGTTCAGGTAAACATACATTTATTTTGCATACATACAACATAAACAGCTCCATACATAATGTGCGATCATCTGTGCACTTAATATAGAACCTTGATATTAACTGCTGATACAGCGCCACGTTTCACTGGAATACATACAGAATATGTTTAACAACACAGACTCATTTACTATGGATTATAGTCATAAAAGGGGCCACCAATCGCACAGGGGAAGCAGTGTTTCCTAGAAAACCTCAGTCTGACATGACACAAAGCGCTGGCTAGTCATCTAGTGTTAATGCAAATACAGTAGCTACTGCACACAATGGGAATACACAATAGAGGGGATAAAAATGAGGTGTGCAAGTAAGCAAAGGCAACAATATATGCTTGCTTACATGGCTACTGCGTTGAGTGCAGTTATTTCCGATTATAGTATTTTACAATAAGCAAGTTAGTGTTTTAAGCATAACATTTTAGCATTTACTTCTTAGGTTTGATATATCCTCCATAAACCATAATAATTCAAATTGTGTAATTTATAAAAGAAAATGCCCCCTGATCAGGCTACAAGCTGGTCAGTTGTCGACATTGCAAACTCACTCACCCTTTGTAAAACTATTGCTTTTTATCACGGTTGCCTCCTCATTGTTATTGTGTGTTTGTAAATGGGAAAATACCAACATGCCACCCTGATACGACCAAGTCAAAGGTTTGTAACAATTACAGCAGCTGAACAAGTGGATCCTAACACTTAGGAGAGGACACCCAACATACTGCATTACTGCATCTCACATCTGAAAAGTAGGTCAAGGACACAACATAAACAGTAGTCAACTCATAATGATGTATAGGGGAAAGCTTCAGCAAACTTGTTGATTATCAGTCATAGGAATTGTTAAGATATAATGCCACTCCCAGTACCACCCACAAAGTTGCTTTGAAACAAAGGTCCTTTGTTAAATGTTACTAACATAATACAATGATGTCCTCACTGAACTGGCAGTCAGATATGTCTCATACTAAAGGGACTGAATACAGTTTATTTTTTGCAAGCATGACACATAAGACAACTTCCTGAGGGAGAGTCCACTTTGAATAAATCCACGTTTCTGCACACACTCACAGCCAAGCACAGCACAGTCAACTACTGACGATATGGATCTCAAACACAACACGTTACTGGTACCACAGTGTCCATACAAGAAACACCTTCTAAAAAATAAAATATTTAAAAATGAAAATAAAATATCTTATTACTGAAGGTGACGTGTCCATATTCCACCATCCTTACAGTAGGTGCACATGTGCACCCAAAGCACTCGCTTTGTTTACAATAGCATTTTATGATGCTTCGGAAAAAGATCAGACCTCAAAATCTTAAAAATCCTCCCAGGTATTTGTCTGGTATCAACAATAATAAAGTAGTTATGGCAATAGAGTGCATTCATGTTACACAAACGATTAGTGTATAGTTTCCATATGGAAAATATTTGTAGACATAAATCACTATGTATTACTTTTTAACATAGAGCTACAAAATATATTTAGCAAAGTGCAACAACCCATTGACAGATATTGTAATTGAGTGAGATGACGTTCAGTCTGGCTGCAGTAAACAGACACTGACTCATTCTGCTGTTGCTTTCAGGAGCATCAGCCTGAGGCCAAGGACAAAAACCAGTGCAAACGAAATTACATTCATGATGAAAGTAAGCAGAACATTTTTGGTCACACACAATTAAACACATAGCCAAATATGTAAAAAACTACTGTGCATAAAGATGGCTGCAATTCAGTCAGAAAATGACTTTCTACTGGTCAAAAAAATAATTTGGGTAGAATTATTCAGATACCCAACATTGAACGTAGAGCTTTGTGTGTATATATGCTATAGAGATGTATACTGCAGACACAGGCACAAGTTTGCTGCCAAAATATTAAATAGAAGTATGTGTGATAACTAGATATGAATATTGTAGAATGAAAAGCTATCTTTTAAATATCTAGACTTGTGTAACTGTGATACTGAAAGCCTTTAGGTGATATACTGAATTAAATACTGTCTCTTTTGTACATAAACACACACATATACACAAGATAATAGATCTATACATATCTGCATATGCCCTTATGATCATACTGGACCTATCGCTCTGTTGGCTCCCGGGAGAAGACACTTGCGCCATCTGGGAGCTTTGGGTTACTGGCTGCAGTTCTGGTCGGGATGGGAGGTGGAAGATTTGGGAATACTGAAGGGGCAGAGGACAGCCAGTCTGGCTCAGAGTCAAAAACAGAACGGGAAGAAGGCTCAGTCTGCAAGCTTGTGGGGAAGACCGGGGCTTGAGACTGCATTTTTGAGCTGAATTCAGAATCGTCAAATGTGACCCACTGCTTGTTTTGTTTCCCGGCAGTCGGAGGTTGTGGCTGACGAGAGGGCGCAAGGGGAGGCGGGAGAGGAGAGGGAGCGGCCAGAGGCAAAACTGGGGCAAGAGGTGTTGGATTAAGCAGACATAACGGCGCAGAAGTTGGATTTAGTGGAGGTCCGAACAAGGGAGCAGATCTTTGTAACTGTGCAAGAGATGCCGGAGCTGGGGTTGGGATGAGAGGCTGGGTGAGCGCAGACATTGTCCTGTGAAGATTATCCTGGCGCTGAATTGTAAAATCGGGTGTCACCGATCGGCGTGGTTCGTGTTGCTGGACGAGGGGACCGGTGAAGGGGTTTGTGCTACTGGGACGAGCTGGTAGCGGGTCATTGAGGACGGGACCGGGAGATGCACGGAGGGTCTCCTGAGAGCGACTCCTGTGAGGGACTGGAGGAGGCGGAAGCAGCAACGCAGACGTGATTGGAGACGGCGTGGAAAGAGAGGAGGAAGAGGACGATGACTCGAACAGGTCGGTGAAGGCGGAGGACTGGAGGGAGATAGAGGAGGGGAGCGTGTTTGAGGATGTGGGAACGACTGGAGGAGCACGCAGAGACGAGCCCCGTGTTAGAGACTGCGTGGACTCCCATTTTGAAGACGAGAGGAAGTCAGATGTGAGAGCGTCAAAGGGGTCAGGCTTCCATTGTGCTTCTCTTTGGATTCCATTCAGGCCATTGGTCTAAACAGAAAGAGTAAAACAAAAAGTCACAACAACGCATGAACAACACTACTGTCCTAGTTAGGTCCTATGGGAACACTACCCAGTGGAGATTATGTAAAGCGTAGTGCCATATTGATCCCAAAATATTGTTACGCATTAAATACACTACATTCATTCATAGGCAACATAATTTAATGATGCTAATAATTTGATGCTAAAGTATTAAATTTAGAAAAAGAAGCAAGGCACACCAAAAACTGTATCAGAGGTGCAGATGTGGAAAAAGTGTTCAAAAGAGCAGCATCGCACACTCAGGTAGAAGATGTCCATAGTTATCTTTTATTTATAAAAGGTCCTAGGTTTGATTCCCAGGCTGGACTCTTTATATGTTCTCCTCGGCTCGTACCTGCATAGATTTATCCTACCACTAAAAATATGTACAATAGGATCCCCTCTGGGGCCAGGAGTCCCCTGAAAAAGACATTCTTCATCATGGTGGGACTTTCCTGGATAAATGGGCAAATAAATAAAACAAATAAAAATTAACTACATTTTGGCAAAAGGCTTCTTCAAATCATCTGTCTTTCTCTTTACTCAACTAAATTCTCAGCTAAATTTACTATTGCCTTCATTATTACAGTTTTTGAGGAAAACAAATGAACTACCATGCATTTTGACTTCATAGCTCTGATTGTTGCACTTCCCAAAATGACCGCTCTTTTAATCTCCACAGGGGGTTGACCAAACGCACTGATGCTGACACAAAATCACACGAATAACACAATTGTCAAATAAAATAATGTATAAAATGGGAGTCGTTGCATATGTGCTCACATCTACTGCACTGTGAGCCGATATGGAAGGACCAATGTAGAAATAATGACAATGGTGATACCTGTTATGGTGTGATTGGTTTCAATACACTGTTGTAAACAATATAATGCAAGGCCTTACAGTGATCTAACAATAAGACTACAGCTTAAAATAAAAGCAGATATGGGAATATAAAGGGAAAACAAACTAAGAGGCGAGAAGAATGCATGGTAATAACATTGGACCAGAGGGCTGTGGTGTTATGGAGGATGAAACAAGGAGTTGGTTCAGTATTAAGTACCTGTCACCCTGAGGGCTTTTCCGGCTTGTGAGAGAGAGACAAATGTTTCAGAAGAGACAAAAGCAGGAAGAAAGACACATACAAAGAAGCAGCAAAACAAGAGGCTGTCATAATCTCGTACAATCTTATTTTAAATACCCATAAGAGTAGTATTAAAATGACATACAGTTAAGCACTATAAAGTTTAATTTTAATCTAAAATAATAAATATAGTTACAGTAAATAAAACAGGAATTCCTGTCTTTTGTGGTATCCACAGTACTTTACCAAAATATCCAGAGACAAACTGTGATGATTTGAAACTAGTATGAATGGCAACACACCTGTGAAGCTGTGGCTGAGTCGGACTTGGCAGGATCCGGTGGCAGGGCGTGCTGTGAGCGAGACCGAGGGGGAGGTTTTGGAGAAGCCAGAGCCTGTGGGGGTCCCGTCTGGGTAGGGGCAGTGGCAGCGGCGGTCGGTGGAGCAGCTTGTTGAGGCTGCAGTGGAGTTGGGAGTGAGGGCTGCAGGGGCATGGGCAGCTGGGGCTGAGGGGCTGGGGCGCTGGGCTGAGGCTGCAGGGGCACAGCAGACGCAGCGGAGGGTCTGGCTGGAGCAATAGGTCCCGGAGGTCCTGAAGGGGGAGGACCTGTCAATAATGAGATAAGAAATCAACGTCAAAGTCTTTTGGCATTGCCCTATTTCATCTTGCAAGTACCCCATGGCCTAGATAAAGATCAGGACATACTGTAACTGGGTCTAAAATATCTTAAAAAATAAAAAAAATTGCAGATTCTCTGAGATTTGTAGAGAGCACTATGAACTGAAATATACTTTTTTGATTTTATTGTGAGATCTTCCCTGGTGGTGATTTAAAATAACAACCTCCAATACAAATCCTGCGGTTTCTCTTACCCGGGGGCAGATCTGGCGGTTTGGTCTGAGCAGGGGGCACAGGTCGTGGTGCCCCTGGGTGGGTGTCTGGAATGGGCCGCGGAGCTCCGGGATGAACCTCGGGGATGGGTCTGGGAGCTCCTGGGTGGGACGGAGGGGGAGGGCGAGATTGTGGGGGCATGCTGATCACCCCGGCCCGCGGAGGGATATTCTTGGAGGAGACAGAACGAGAATTTATTTGACTTGTCTCACTAATGTTTAAAGTCCAATATAAATACAATAATTCAAACTCACAGGTCTGGGTGCTCCTGCTGCTGTCTGACCTCTCCCTGAAAGATTTATTAAACAAAGCACATGCTATAAAAGTGTAATCTGTATGTAATGCTCCCTTTTAAGAGCACAGAGCCAAGAAAGTGAATCAAAGTAAAATAAAGCAGGTCTGAAGAATAACTTTTTACATAATCCACGGGTTGGATGTGCGCCCAGACGTATAACAGACAGTATTTGGCAGATGCTATTATTAACGATGACTCTGCAATTCCTCAGCTGAAGGGAGTAGCATTTGTGCTTTCCAAGTGTGCAAAAGTTTACCAAAAGGTTTCAAGCCATTTCAATGTGCCTTAAATGGTCATTTCAAAGTAATTATTGTCGCACCATACATCGGCCAAAACTAACTTCCGAAGCAGGAGACTACAAGAACACTGTGCGGTTGGACCCACTCACCTGCAGCAGCGTCAGGGCGAGGAAGAGAGGGGCTTTTGGCTCCTTTGCAGCACAAAGGAAACCACACCAAAACACATTATTATGTATTGTATATTAATGTTAATGGTTGTCAGGATGCTCTCGTCCTTAGACACTACAGGTTCAACTAAGGCCTATGGTCTGACCATCTTTATCTTGAAAGGGATTGTCCAACTAATCTTAACCATTTACTAAACTAATGCAGACTATGGGGATTTACACACATTATTCCACATTACAAGGTACACTGCGTAACATTTTGGATAAGGCTGTTGCCGGCAATACAAAACATGCTCCTAATAACCAGCTAGACATAAAAATGCTATTTTTGCAGTGGGTAATCAAAGAATGGATTTGGATGAGGACCTAACCTATTTAAATCCCATATTTGACTGCCTTTAGTCAACATCTACATGGAGACGAGCTGGAGATGTCCCCGCTCAGTGAAGTTACATGTCAGGTCTTAGGAGAGGTTTGTTTGTTCAATTTTGTGGTGTTTTTCAACGTTAAAAAATATTTGTCATAAAACAGATGCTTGCATTTTATTATTAGATAAAATGTTACGCTGTGTACCTTTAAATGAGACCTTTTGAAGAGTAATTGATTATTTGTTGGGAAGAAACCTTCAGTATAGAGATGAAAATTCCTTCAACATGCTATATTAACTCCTACAATCTCACATGTGCTTATTAGTAAACTACATGGGTCTAAACATTAATGACCACAGTCTACAACTCACCATCAGTGTTACATAACATTGAAGTACAACATTAATCTACAGACTTGTGACTGCTGGTGACATGAATACAATTACCTTCACTGCCTTTCCTATCAAGAAGGGGGCTGACACACGCGCCAGAGTCTTAAATAAAACAGTTCGTTCATTTAATATCCAACAAAAAATCACTGTAACGGTGTTCACCCTAGACATGACAGACTATTGGACTACGCCTCTTTGACGAAGACAGTAAGTCAACAATGACATGTAATAAAGTAATAAACGGTAATCTGATTAGTAGGGGTGTTCATGATTAACTGGTTAAGGAAAAAGGAAAGGAATATACAGCACAAAAAACGACCTCACATTAGAGCTTTGATGGTGAGGTGAGTATTTATATTCCTTTCCTTTGTCTGCCGTTCACATTATTAGCAGCGCTTTAATGCAAAACTAAGCAGCTGTAACAGGAATTTGTCCCATCGTCCGCTGTTCTAACTGCTGAATGCAACTGGAAACCATGGCAAACAAAGCCAATTCAGAAATTGGGAATTAAACATTAAGCTGTGTAGTTTCTACTTTTTAGATTATGGTCCATTATTACTTCTGGAAATAAGCTCTGTGCAGTGAGATACAGTCAGTGGTACAGACAGTTCATTGATAATTGTTTGATAAGGTGACCAAAGAATGGACTAAAGAACTTGAACAGACTGTGCATCCCTCCTGATGAAGCATGTTCATACAATGAGACCTTCGCACTGTACCTGAAGGAGGCGGCGGACGCTGTGGGGGCGCGGGTCGAGCCGGAGGGGCGTTGGGCCGCGGAGGAGGAGGGCGCTTAGGCTCCAGGGCTCCGGCTGTGGGGGCCCCGGGCTGAAAGTCAACAGGAGGACCTGGCAACAAATACACAATGAACAGTTAGAGCAAAAGTTTCCATTATCATTCACAAGTGTTACTTTAGTAAATCCAGTCACCAGATGAGATTAGAATCTAATTTGATCAAACGTAAATAATGCATATTCAAGATATGCATTTCACAGAAACGCCAAACCGTGCACTTTACCTGTATTCGACAGTCTGCGCCTGCGAATTGAGGAGCTTTCATCTGCTTCCAAACATTACAAAAGAAACTTAGTAACCGTTTTAAACTTTTGCCCTTCAAAAGTCATAAGAAAACAGGCAAAAACATTTTTTAACATGGGACCAATTAGCTAACAACAACTGAACAATGAAACCTCTAATATGATTTCATTGGGCAGGACTCTCTCCATTAGAGCTATAGCCGGTGGTTAAATAATATAACCATGGATACATCCAATGCCATTGCAGACATGTGGGCATATGAACTACTGAAACGTAGCATGCACAACCCATTCTCAAATAACACACAGCAAAAACACCGTCTAATTTTGAAAATAAAATAAACAATTACTACAGCCACAATTTACCTGACTTGCGCCTGCGTAGGGAGAGACGTAAATCTGTTTCCAAACATCACACACAGCAGTGTTTATAAAGGTGTCTATGGTTCTATTATCATGTAATAAGGCCATTTAAAACAATACAAGCCTCGCTCATCTACACAATGGCATAATTCAGTCAGAACAGTCAGGTACACTAACATTAAGTAATATAATAAATGTTACAGATTTTGCTGTGCTTTAATACAGTATTATTTCACTAATAATACTGTATATTATATCCTGCCTATTCCAGACTTTTCTATATTAAAGCACAATGCTAAACGCTACAAAAACAAAACAGCCATCCATCCTAAAGACACCAAACACTAAAAGTCTATTATTTAAGAAAATATAAAAAAGTTGTACCTGACTTGCGCCTGAGTGATGGACTAAAGTCTGTTCCCAAACAATATAAATAAACACTGAATTTAATAGTAATAATACCAGTATAGGCCTGTGCAGCAAGTAATACAGTTATATTGAACAATCAAAATATGTTTAGTTAACCGTATTACCCTTGAACTTTTTTATATCATAGAAAATCCAACATAAATAAATCTTCAACAATAATGCTGAATTTATGAGTCCAACCCAATAAAGCACAATAAATGTTCCCGGCTCATATCCTAAAACAATCAAGACACATTTACCTGACAGTCTCCTGTTTGGTGACAGACCCACGTCTGATTAATGCATAAACAAAACAAAATGACATTTTATTTTTAAGGTTTAGCAGCTTATGTTCCTGAATCACAAATAAAAAGCCACAAAAATACCAAAAACAGAAGCTGAACACCATATACTAGCACTATACAGTATATGCTTCATACATCATTGTGATTGAAAACAGCACTGACTTAGATCCAAAACGTTTATGAAGTCTAGCCATGTGTGAATAAAGTCTTTTTATATTTGTCAACTTTTGGAGCGCTTCAGTTTCTCAGATTTTTTTGATTTAAATCGAACTTTCTTTGTATTCTCAAACAAACCAAGATCACCACACATTTACCTGACAGTCTCCTGGTGGTTGAAAGACCCACGTCTGAATCATGCATTAACAAAACATAAATAGTTTAGCTTTAATTCAATGTGCAGAATTGCGTAGTTATGCATGTTCAAACCAAGCGCTGCTTACTTAACAGCTAATAAAAGGCACAACAAGCTTTCTAAACCTACGAAGCTCAAACCACACGTCGCAGTTTACCTGACAACCTCCTGGGTATCGACGACGGGTACAATTCTGTTCCCACACAAATCGCAAATAAAATGCAAGTTGAGTTCTTCAAATCTGTGGTGAAGTTTTGAAATGCAGCCTGTGGTGCCTTTTTACCTTGCGAGGGTCTAGCAGGCTGCGGAGCACGACCGGGCCGGCTGGGGGGCGTGGTCTCTGTGGGGGAGGGACAGGGGCTGCTTCGAGGGGAGGGCAGAGGGGACGACCCGGGACCTGCACCTGCGCCGGGCTGCAGGTGCTGGGGCAGGATCTGCTCCACCTCCTCGTCTACTTCACCTGGTGCACAAGATGAACAATGCTGTAGTAAGGACCAAGTCAGATTTTGAAGGATAGAGACATTGCATCCACAGAGTCGAGCACACGAAGGGACAGGGGTAAGTCATTCCACAGCCCCGAGTTTTAAAGGGAGTCTTGGGGACTTTCAGGAGACTCTGGCCTGAAGAATGGAGTGTACGCCCGGACGCGCAAGGGCACAACATGTCAGCAATATACTGTGGGGCTTGACCATGCAACGCCGGAAAGTAAGGACCAGAATTTTGAAGTCAATTCCAAATTTGACTGGTAGCCAATGAAGACTTGACAAGACTATTTGGCTCCATTTTTGATATTTCTAGAAGCACCCATGGACCTTGACCCTTTACACAGCATTGTAACTGATAAACAAAAAGCAATGCTGTCTAGCCTTTCCACGAAAATCTCACCTTCCATGTCAAACTCATCATCGCCCATGTCCGTGTCCTCAGCGAGCAGAGTGGAGCTGGCGGAGGTGGGGATGCTGCCACAGATCCTCTCCACGCTCATCTCCTCCTCAAGGCTCTTGATCCAACCTGGACTCTTCAGACGGATATCAATCACTTTACCCAGGACCTGAAATGTCAAACGGGTCACAGTGAATTCAGAGAAGGTGGATCGCAGGAGGATAAACATGTTAAAAAATAGAAATAATTTACTGCGGAGGCGCTGAGAGAAAGGGCAGCGAGGGCAGAGTAACCTTCCAGGAAAGTCACCCACATCTTCTCCTCCACAAATCTTAAAAACGAACAAACGGCAATGTCACCGACGACAATGACTTTGATTTACATGTGGGATGCGTCTCAAGGCTCAATGTCAGGCTCACCTGATCAGGATGACATCGCCGAAATGAGCAAACTTGTCCAGCAACTCGTCGATGAGGGCGTCATCAAAGTAGTCATCGGGTCCGGAGGAGCAGAGTGAGACCAGGATGGTGCCGTCTGGAGGGCCTTGAAGGGCAATGACGTCTTTGTAAACCTGATGCCGCGACTCGGGGTCCACCTCCAGGATATCCACGTCTATTACAGCGATCACAGGCCTACAGGCAGGTAAATTGGTGAGTTTGCATACCGCCTGCATCACAGTTATTAGTGTTGAATATCATTCGTACAAGTGAAATAGAGTTACCTATGATCTGAGGTCTTAAGCTCCGCCCTGCCGTAGTACTTGAGTGCCCCAGGGCTCCAGGGGTGATCCGGATCATCTTCACATTCACCAGAGACAGACGCTGCTCCGACTATATTCATCTCTTCAGCTGCAAAATACCAACCATACTTGGCATTTGCGCTCTATTCCACAATTGTAAACACATTTACAGCTGTTTACAGGTCTGTGTTCCTACCAGTTTGGTCAAAGTTCCATTTTCTCCTCTTCCACAGTATGCGGTCAGTCCAGGCTGGCGTGCGGCACTTCTCACTGGTGTCATAGTCCTCGGAGAACAGGTCATATTTGTAGGTAGGTGCAAAATCTAAATCTCCCTCAATAAACTCTTTGAAAATCTGAAAAATATGAGAGTCGTTTGTTACTACTTGAACTTGGATAAAATATACAAGCGAGAAATACACATTCAATGTTTCTTTCTTCATTAAATGGTAAATGGTCACATTTATATAGCGCTTTTCTACCTGCTTTAGGCACTCAAAGCGCTTTACATCAAGGAACCACTCACCCATTCACACTCTCATTCATACACCAGTGTACGCAGACACTGGAGGCAAGGTGGGGTGAAGTGTCTTGCCCAAGGACACAACCGCTAACCCTCCGATTACAAGACGACACGCTCTACTACTTGCGCCACCGTCGCCCCATTACTTGTCAAAGAGCCAATTCCTGAGTAAACTTACCAAGCCAGAGTTCTTCTGCTCCACCAGCTGGTCCCCGGCTGTCAGAGCGTCCCAGTTCTGCTGTTTGATGAGCTCCTTCACCTCCTCATTGGGCAGGTTGATGCGATAGTTGAAGTCTCCACACCAGAAGACATAATCGTGGGAATCCAGCAGCCGGCCCTAGTCACAACATACACCGATTTGAGCGCACCATCATTTGTTTTCACGTTAATCCTTGCTCATGTAAATTTGTACCATGGGGAAGCTGAGTTTGCGCGAGATTTCGTTGTAGTCGTCGTTCCTCTCTTTCACTTGGGACTGTCCCGCCGCGAAGTGGGAGCAGAGGAAGCAGATGCTGGTGGTGTGGAACAGCAGGCGGATGGCTACACCTCCTTTATTACCTGTGGCCCCGCCCATTCCCGTTTTTACAGTATCTACGGCAACATCCCTGGACAACAGCAGGAAGAGGAATCACACAGGTCCATATACTGCACATATTAAAATCTATCGAAGCTGAGCATAATAAAGACATCACATTTAAACTACTGAGTATTACGTTCTCATACCTGATGTAAGGGGCATGTTGCGGGCGAATGAACACAAACAGACACACTCCGACCAACTGCTCCGAGGCCAGCAGCACGTACTTATGATCCCTGGAGATGTTTTTCTGAAGCTCAGCTGCCCAAAGTTTTTGATTGGTAGTACTGGAAAAGATAGATTTGATAATATGCAAGAATAGGGTAAGAATAGGGTTAACTGTTTAGAAAAAATATTTAGGTCTCTTTTAGTACTATACAAGAACAAAGTCTACCTTACAAATCAAAAAAAATAAATACAACATCCTGTGTGTACCAATACTGCCGGTCAGTTGTCTCAGAGGAATTTTGCACACTCACATACCTGGCACTGACAATGTTCCCTGCATTCAGTTCAACCATTTCCTCAAATCCAACGGCAAAAATGTCAATGGGGTTGGCTTTGGTGTCTGCAAAAGAGGATGGAAATAGACAACGACATTAGCAAGATCAATGTTGTGTTTGATAATGAGAAGAGTCAGTTCAAGTCGAATCAAATTTAGAGTTTTTTCATGTTCAAAGCTGCAGCGAGTGGGAAAACAAAGATGAAGAAAAAGAAAGCAAAACTTGTTTACATACTGCTCCAAAAACACAGAATTATGGATGTTTTTTCCTGCCTAATAAAGATACAGAGACCCGGAGAGGAACAAAGTAGTGCACAGGTCCAGATTTGTGCATATAACAGGGAATGCTAATCATAATGCTAACATTAGCTTCAAACGACTTGCAAACGGCCGACTTTGAGTGCTGGTTTTTCACTTCTAGTGGACATTTGCAGTGTCAAAACATTCATAATGACACAATTTTGACTTGATAGGAAAAGATTCTTCAGTCTTCATCTGTACGCTTCGCTCTTTATCCAAAGAACTTTGTCAACAAATGAGCATAATTGACATGCTCGCAGGTCTTTAAAGGAGCACTATGCAACTTTTTAAGTGAAAAATAAATTCCTGATATTTGTACATATTTGACCTTTTAGTGACCCAATGATGCTCCAGGATCCATTGTTTTAGGGGTTTCATAGAAACGGACCAGAAACCCTACAAACATTTGATCCTGGATCGTCATAGAGGCCACTGTGATGGAAATTAAAGGTGCCATGCTGCTCCCATACAGCCACTGGGTCACTAAAAGGTCAAATATGTACAAATATCAGGAATTTATTTTTCACTTAAAAAGTTGCATAGTGTCCCTTTAAGACAAAGTTCTTTGGATGAAGAGCGAAACCTCCTACACTTCAACTACAGAGTACAGATGAAGACTGAAGAATCTTTTCCTACGATGGACAACTCCTGTACGACTGAGAACTTACACAAACAATAATTACCTGCGCTAAATAAACTCATACTCCACCAAACATTGTAAAAGAAATTATGATTTCCATAAACAAACTTCCCTTCTCTTTGCTAGGCCACACCTCCTAGTATGACGTCTGTGTCTATATCTGTTAGTGCTGGGCGTAAACAATTTAGAATCAATCATGCAAACAAAGTCAAAGTCTGTAAAAACGTCATGAAAACATAAATAGCCACTTGCCCCGGAACTCGGGACATCCCGCCTTCAGGGGGGCATCGAGGAGCCAGTCGTTGAGAGTCTGGTTGCGAAAGGCGATGCTGCGAAACTGTTTACCGCCGTTTACATTCCAGGTACCAACGGCCACGCGGATCTTCTTTGGCCTGGTGTACTTCTGGTAGCTCTGACACATGCCCAGCAAAACTCTAGGGGACGCTGTGGAGCAGAGGACAGTGTCATCACGGAAATACCAAATGGAAAAGTAGTAACGGGGAACTATAGGAGGCGATAAAAAAGGCGATCAATGTAGTGAGGTCAATCTAGGAAACTGTACAAATAAGGAGCACAGACACACAATAATGAAAAAGACTGATCCAACCAGGTCCGAATTATAACTGACTTACCTCGTTTTGCATTTTTGCCTACAAATTTGTATACGATCACATACTAGGTACTGTAGGAGGTTGATGACATGCGAGTGGTGAAAAAACAACAGGGAAGACTAATAAAAATGAAACACAAATACACAAATTGAAATAAAATGATGACATCCATTGGTTTGGCTAGTTACTGTACCTGATTGTAAGACCGGCTCAGTGACTAAGATTGTAGGCAAAAGGGGAGAGAAGGGAGAGAAGGGCGGGTTAACCAGTGTTTGCGCAGATAGTGCCAAACAGAGCAGAGATGGGTAATCTGACTTGCACAGAGCATCCGATGCCGAGCACATTTTAGCTGTCAACTGAAGAAAGTCAATACAATGTCCTTGAATGTTTTACGCAAACTAGAGTCGGCGCTGTTTACCGTAGAGACTGGATGTCGTGAGGAGAGCTCGCGCCTTGTCGGCCAAGTCGCTGTTGAGGGTGGACCCCAGTCTGAGGATGTCTATGGCCTCCTGTTTGGACGTGTCGAAGAAGTTGTTCTGAATCGTCCTGGTGACCGAGCGAGCGCCATCTTTGAGCTTCCCGGCCTGAAATGAAAAACACATGCAAATTTAAGAAAAAGGTAGAACAAGAAGTGCTCTTCTCGGGAAGCTGAGGAAAAGAAGCAACACTGACATACCGAGGAATAAAAGATGAGGTTGTGAAACTAGTGCGGAAGATCAACAACGCAATGCAAATATGGTGTCATTTATTTTGGATGAAATTCACTTAATACATGTATACGTTTTATAAGTAGCCAATTAAATCAAATTGAGGTGGTATGTGCCGACTTTGAAAGGTACTGTATGTCCAATAGTGACACATAATTGATTGGGTGTGTATGTAATGTAAGGATTTCTGTATACTAAGCCTCCCAAAGCGTCAACGGCAAAAGAATAATCATGAGGGGTGGAAAAAAATACAAGTTGTAGTCAACCCTCAGCCTTTGAACGATATAAACTTAACCCAAGACAACGGCATGAGACAATAATCCACCAGACACAGAGCGACGGCTCAAAATGACACCGGACGTTTTCACTTACCACACGAGTAGTAGAGGTCCAGAGAGAGCAGAGAGAGACAGCACACAGAGGTTAAGAAACTGAAGCACAACACAGCGTCCTCACAGTGTACATGCAAAATCTCTACTTTTAATGCATACGCTCTTTTAGTTTCAAATTGACATGCTTTTTGTAGTCTGACGTGTGTCTGAGTGTTTAAACAGTATCACCAGCTTAGAAGCCATCTGTTCACTATTTTTGAGTTTGAAATGAATAAATAGCCTAGTCCACGCAAGATGACTACTAAGCTTGCGTACGCTCCTCATCATAACTGCAAAATAACATTAGCTACATCATAGTTATGTTTCCACAACATTCAATTATGGCAGGTATTTACACAAGCTTTAGATAATTACAGTTCGGTATGAAGCTCACAACATCAGTGTACTTTGCGACCATAATAATTCACGTGGGATTATTTAGCACAGTATTTACACAGTACAGTATGTACCTTGGCCTTTCCGTCCAAAGCTCCGGTGCCTGCGTAGATTTTACTGACTGAGTCTCCGTTTTGAGACCACATCGTCCTGAACACTTCCTGGAATCGGGCCACGAGCTGCGGCTTTTCAGTCAGACCCATTTCCTCAAGCTGCTTTGGTAACATCTAATAAATCAAAAGGAAAAAACAGTACAGAATTATTATTATTATTTTTTAAATATATGATTAATAATAATAATAATAATTTTTGGTTTATTTATGGGAATAAATGTAATGTTCTCCAAAAGTAGTGTTGTTGAGAGCTCTGGAATCCACCTCACTACATAATTATTCTTTTAGCCATTAGTAGACAAAGTTTAGGGGAAAATTATCACCAAAATAAAAATCAAACCAACTTTAAAGACTGATGCAATGAATTGTATTGCATTGTTTACAAAAATCACAGTGTCACAGCTTTTACCTCGAGACCAAAGAAAGCCTGGACGCTATTGGTCCTGTCCAAACAGTCTAAACAGTTGGTCCTCATGGTCCCACTCTGAGACCTGAAAAGCCAGTCTCAGCGTTAGATCATCTCTCTTTCTTGTTGCCTTCTTGTTCTTTTACAACATTTCTCACCTGGCGATCCCCGTCTCGCCCGAGTAGTAAAAGAAGCCGCACTCCTCCACGAATTTACCGAGTTGTGGTTTCAGGACACTCTGAAGTTTGTCCGTTTTGCCTCCTCTGACATTTTGATGGTAGTCGAAGTTTACCATCTTGACGGCTGAAGCGTGCTCAGAGGCCTTCAAATGACTCTGCCGAAAATAAGCAGAAAACAAGTATTTTTAGATCACAAAATCAAATGGGTAATCATCTCATATAAAAAGTGATGTTGTTTACCTGAAATGCTTTGCTGAGCATGTGTTCCCCCTCCTTACTCCCCAGGAGGTTGATAATCACCTGTTTACCATATAATCTTCGAAGAGCAGTGAAATGTCTGGAAATTAGAGAGTAGATGAGTCGCAACAAAAAGATGAAACAAAAAAAGATTATACACTCCAAAGTAATTGTTTTAGCATTACAAAGTGCAACCCTTTATTAAAGTTTAATAACCGTCTTACCAGCAGAAATATATAATAAAAAGATATTATAGATAGACATAAGCAGAAGTATCTGGGGCAGTGGTTCCTAACTGGTGTACATCTGAAAGACTCTTTTAACATAAACATGTATATTATAAATAAAACAAAAAAAAAAACAATATTCTCTCACAAGGTTTTGTTAATTAAAGATTAAATTTGTCTTTTTAGTAGTCAGCCTTATATTCAAACAGCCATGTGGCCAATTCTAGGTCTGGTCCACCAGATGAGAACAACTAATCGGGAGAAAGTAAGAAAACAAATAACCAAGATGGAGTAACTCCTACATGTCCAAACAAGTCTGAAAAAGACTAATAAAGTGTCTGTTCTGTCTTGACAAAATATGCAGTTTCATCATCAAGGTGGTGACTCAAAAATAGATGCAAGATTATAATCTGGCCATTCATCTGTTCATGGTATTGTTACACCGACAACAGAACAGACAGACTGCAACCTTTTTCATTGATCTATTTGCATAGACTTTACACTCATGAGAAAATGCAAAGTATGTTTATGTCATAACTCCATATCTCAACGTCACAAAACTATCAATATTAATTAATACCTCTCAAAAGCTGGTGCATTTGCTTCAAATCCTCGTGAGAGTTTGACACGATGAGAACCGACCTAGTGAGCAGAGAGAGCCAGAAAAGACAAAGAACATCCAAGTCACGATGTCCTTTTTGCAAAACAAATCAAAAGGGTGGCTTAACAACAGACAGTGCAGATGGCCAGAAACCTGTGGAAGAATTCATTCGAGGCCCGACGGGCGACAGGTCGATAATAATCATCATAGAAGTTGGGGAAACGACAGCGCAGGGGCAAACGGAAATAGGACACCAAGCAGCGGACGTCCCTATATCTCTATATGAACTTCCTCGTCTCTCCTTGTGCTTTGTAAACCAGTTCTGACATACAGTACCTCGAAGGATGACGCAGTACAATAGCACCAATGTACCATGCAAACCTGTACAACTGCTCGTCGTCTTGGTTTGCTTTGGACATTGTTGCACTTTTTTCTAATAGTGTTTCAACAGTTCTAAAATCTTGACTGTTTTGGGATTTTAGCAAGTTTGTACTTTGGCAGTGGGACTCCATATTTTGTTCCAAGCTGCCATTTTGTCACTCGCTCCGGTCTCCACTGTTGTGACGGCCTACTATGCATATTTAATAGTTTCCTGAGATGGTAAGAGAATCGCTTCACGTTACAAAACCTACTCAGATTTCAGGCGAAGTAGAACTACGAAACAACCTCATCCTAATGTAAAAACAGACATGGCAACTAATCAACTACACTGCTGACCTACAAGTTGAATTACTTAAGATGATTGTTCTTCTACTGTATCTCAAACTAGCAATACAAAAGATGACTGCACTGATCTCACTAATCTTTTCAGGGAACAACAGGCAAAGGAGACACAAAGCCTATGAAGCCACAACTGGCAAAAGTTGGGCTAAGCACTAAAACAATGATTAGAAGCAGGAGAACTACATCTCCGTCTGAAAACAACCCCAAATGCCACTGCTTATGTTTTGTGCATCCAATATTGGTGAGTGATATTGGTGACTTAATGTAGTTTAAGAATAAATTATTTGATATTATGAATATTGTGATTTAAACTTTGCTTTCCATTAATCATAAACCAAGTGGTTTAGGGATGTTTAAAGACCAGGCTCTCACCTGACCAAAGATGTCTGGGAGCTGAGGAAAACAGAAAAACGACCTTTACCAATGACTACAACTATAACTACTCTTCCCCCACATCTGATCCAATCCACCAATCTGTGCAATGTCGGGCCAAGGACACAGCGGTGCCAGTAACATTATTTATTATGCACTACAGAGGCCAGAGTTCATGTTGTAAATCTAATAATGAGTGACAGTGATGATACAGTGGAATCAAATGGAGACTCCACTAAAATCTGAAGGCCCTGTGTTTTGACCCCTGCATTGCACAGAAGCGCAGCACAGTACAGTACGGCAGCACCAACACCAGCAAAGGCACATTTGAAACTGAAAATACCAGATGGAGGTTTTCATCCAGGCCATTAGGTTTACGATTCTCATTCAGTTGCAACAAAACACCCTTAATGGACTTTTTCTAGACACAGTGTGGAAGAGTGTTATTGGCTTAGAACATGACAACAAAACTTTGCAACAACTGTGTGAGAGACTTCTTCCACGGTCTTTAATGGGCCTGTTATGATACCAACTATATACAGTGGTTACTATCATAAAAGGTAGACAATGAAACACTGTTTGGGGTACTGTTTGTGAAATTAACTACCTGTATTCCGGGCTGTTCCCAAAACAGTGGAATGGATCCACGTATTTGGATGAAGGATGATACTTTGTCGTCCAGAAAAATAACCTAAGGAGATAATACATGTTAGCGTACTAAAAATATTAACATGAATGGCATACACTGTATCCAATTATTTGGAAATTCAATATTTATGATGTGCATGTGTCAGTAAACAAGAGGAAGAGGAAACTATAAAAGAGAAGTGAAGTACAGAGAGACTTCCAGGGAATCGTTTTACACTGGAAACTTGTTGTGCACGCTATTACAATGTTATGGCAATTTAAGCATTTATATTAACATGTTTGTCTGCAAAACACAAAAGCTATGCAAATCTTGATCAGAAAAAGGAAAGCTACTAAAAGAGGAAATTGCATAATGTGTACTTTAAATCTAGGTTATTTTCAGCACTATTTCTCAAATTTAACGACTAACGCTTTGGGTTCCTGGTGTTACACCATCAGCAACTGTTGCCCAAAACATTGGTGACACAACAACAGAACGGTACAAATTCTAACCTGTTCAGTTTCGACAAAGTTGGCTACTTGTCCATCATCATTAGTTCCTCTGACATTGAAGCGTGTGCCGGCTCTCTCGGAGCTAAGACGGGAGAAGATGCAGGCCTTGGCTTGTTTGTGTCCTGCGTAAATGGTCCTGACCTCCACTCCTCCACACATGAGCCGCAACAACCAGTCGTCGCAGTTTACTCCGTAGTGCTTTAAATGCAGGTGCAGGGACTGGTTCCTGGAAGAGAACATGCCACAGCAATAGTCAATTAGAGAAACAACCACACACACAATGAACTGCTCTTTAAAAAAGCACTTGCCAGAAGAAACGGTTGTCTGTGGTGTCCTCCAGGATCCGTCGATGTGCATTGAGGCTCAAATCCATACTGACTCCAGAGGACGACCAGGCAAAGTAGAAATGTCCGGAGTTGAGGACTTTTCGCACCTCTGAAATGCGCTCCTCGTCAGCCGGGTCATTGTTCAGCGAAATGAAGTCCGTCTGCGTGACTCGAAAAACTTCAGACTCCTGGACTTTCCCCACGGAGCTGCAGCCGGACACAACTACCAGGCTGTGGAGCATAGAGTCACCTGCACAAGACAGAGGTGTAAAAGTAGTAAGAGCAGAGTGGAAACATAGCATTACAATTTGACAGTGCACTACTATTACTGACAAGCTTAAGGTTTAGTCTTTAATCATTATATCATTACATATTATGATAACAGAAATGTCAAGGTCACACAGAGGGCAGGGAAAATCAGATTATGAGAAAGTATCAACAGCAAAAAAGCTCCTTGAATGAAAACAGAGATGGACCAACAAAAAGTGTACCAAGATTCAATAAATCACATACCTAGATTTAACCGCAGGACACCAAGAATTCCATATGCATCGAGGATCCTGGTGTATGTGTTTTTAATTGCCTCTTTTTCCGCTGCAGCTGAAACACAAATGGATATGATAGGGCGATAAGGCATGTTCTTGGGTCATATTTTAACTTTTTACGTTGTTTATGTTAAGGCTTTGTAAATACATTCATTAGTTGCAACGGTTTAATAACTTACACAGAACAGCAACAGCCCCCGACTCAAACATCAGGCATTCTTCTCTGCCCCTCGTCTCCACAATGACACTGTAGGGGGGTGGGTCCAGCTTGTGGTAAATTCGAAAGCCCTTACTGAAGGCCATGTTTGATCCCAGTCAATAAACCTATGCACTGTTCTGAAAAATACATTTAGTCACATTGATAATAGTACACACACATAATTGCACAACAGATGGAATATCACACAATAAATAGAAGATTTGTGTACTGTTCTCACATAAATTTAATCTGTTTTAAGTTAACTACAAAGACAAACGGTACTGGTGTGTTTTGCCTTTTCAGATTAGATGTATAATATAATAAGTTCTTGTGTAACAAAAATATTAGCACTACTGACTGTTCTTGGGAAGTAAGTGAAATGGATACACTTGCCCTGCAATATGACTAGGGGAATCTCAACCTCAATCAAAAGATTATGGAACACGATTTCTCGACATACATCAAATATCTTTAACAAAATAATAACAAAATTAAACACGCAGATACAGAAGCAACTGCTGGTTTAGGCCATTTAGGCCAGGGCATTAAGATATCTTCCATCCTAGCACAGCCAGTCACGACACTAGATGCAAGTGCAAGAGGAAAAGCTAAACGCGAGCATTAATCCTCTGGCTGGCCACGATTGCGGTGCTTTGCTAAACGAGCGAGTGATCGCTGAACAAATATAAAGAAGTAGCATCATCTGATTTCTATAAGGAACTGTAGGAAACACCAGCTCGGGCTGCAGGTTTAGTTAATCACTGGGAGCGCTAAGACTGGTTAGCTTCCTAGATGATACCTGGACGCCCAAGATCTGGCAAAGTATCCAGCTTTAGCTTCTGCACCGACGTGTTGGAAAACAACAACAGTCACGGCCACAACAATGTACATTTACCAATCAAACATCAATAAAAACACTAGTTCATGACATGAGAAATAGCGCATTTCACCTTTCCGTCCTCCCCCGCCGGGTTGATACTTCGCTGTCACAACAAAATCCTCCTGGTGCGTTCGCAGAATGGTACAGTCCGCGTTAAGCGCCTCCCCTGCGTTACAGGGATTCAAGATTAAAATCACTATTTTTACTTTGGTTTGTCACAATTATTTACTACTATTAGATATTGATATATATAATATCGAATTTATAAAAAAAAATCCAAGTTTTTTAGCAATAAAACAACATGTTCTCAACCATTATACGGATGATTGACAGCTGAGTTTGGCAAATGAACGCCTTAGGTTTAACACGATTGTCCAATCGCCTTGTACGAGAGGCGGGGCAATTATGTTACGTAGGATGGTTTCATAAAAGAGGAAGGCTGAAGTCCCATCTGCAGTCGGTGCAATGTTTATATCTAGGAGCGCATGTTAAAAACAAGGATTATATATTATAAGGTAGGCGATGCTGTAGCGTTGACTTTCATTGTTGTTGTTTCTCTGTTGTGTTTGTTTAGGCCATTGACTTGACCCAGATGATCGTGTCCCGTGTTCGAGAAATACACACAGGTTATCTCTTGCTGTGACATATGGAGTGATAATACGATCAATACTTTGTCTTGAAAATGAATTTAACAAAACAAAACTGACATGATTACACCTGACAACAGATCTTTACCTCTTGCTTCATGCCACGATCAGTCAGGGAGTCAGGGATCACATGCCGAAGCAGGAAAAGTGGAATTGTCTTTGTTGATACCACAACAGCAGGCTACAATAGGTTATTCTCTTACTTGGTGCTCATGATTTCTTTGCTTTTGCATTGTTTCTACTTTTACTATTGTACTTTTTTTTTTCTCGTTATTGCAGCAACAACATGAAAGGTCTTTACCTTGTGGAGCCTGCTGTTGGGCTCTACTCCTTCTCCTGTTTTCTCATCTTCCCTTTGACCCAACAATTTGTCTACCGCCGACTCTGGAAGGATATAACCAATACCACTTACCCAGAGTTTGACAACGTTACCAGGTGTGCAAATAACTCTGGCAGCAACCACACAAGCCATCATGAGGTAAGTGGCTCATAACAACACCAAACACATATGGGAAATAATCCCCCAGGGTAAAAAACTAAAACTCCTTGCAAAGATACTCAGCTGATGACTGAAATAATTTGCAAATCATTTACTTTTGAATTTGTTTTTTTAACTGAATATATTGATATTCTTTTCCTTACCACTTTAATGGAAAGGGCATTGACCGAGATGTTTATACAGTTTATTGAGAGATGTTGAGAGACATTTATTTTATTCTAATCTATTATTATTACCTGTTATTGCAAACTTATTTTCTTCTTTGATGGCACATTTCCTGACTTTTTGCACCCCCCCCCTGTGATCTTATTATTTATTTATTTGTTTATTTGGTTGGGACAGTGCATGTTAATGAACACACATGAGACCCATGCATGTTAAACACACCACTCCGGATTAGAGCCTTGGGCTAATTTCCATCCGTTGTCCCATCGTTGTCCCATATTTCGCACTCACAAACATTCATTCTGGCCTATTGTATTCTATTATCTAGAATGGCCTATTCGATTATCTTAAGAGCTGTTGTAACAAGTACATTTCTCCATTGTGAGATCAATAAAGTCTTATCTAATATCTTATCTTACTCAAGTAGAATGGCATTTTTTATAAATCCCTGTCATGGGTGTTTCTGTTAAAACCTGCCTTTTTGCAATGTGTGTACTTTCAACATAGAAGTGAAAATAGTACACCCAGTTAAGTGGAATGGCTATTTTAAATTAACAACCGAAAGCACCTGTAGCAAAAGACCATAAAGAGTTTCATTTCTGCTTTCTTATTATTATTATTTTTTACTTCTTATGTATGCCACCTGTTTCTGTGTAATTTGCAGGAAGTCCAGAAACATGCCTCGCTTTTATCCCTTTACACCGAGCTCTTCACCGCCATTCCCAGCTTCATTGTCACCATCCTGCTTGTGGCCTACAGCGACCGCGGCGGACGCAAGATCGCCATCGTAATGCCCGTCATCGGAACCTTGTTATACATTACCGGCTTCCTGACAATTTCCTACTTCGAGCTCAACATTTACTTGACCATCGGCTGTTCTCTTGTAAGCTCCCTGTTTGGCGGTTTCGGGACATTTCTGGGAGGCTGCTTCGCCTACGTTGCTGACAGAAGCGACAGTGACCGGCAGAAGACGTTGCGTTTGGCCGGCGTGGATATGATTCTGGGTGTACTGGGAGGTGCAGCAGCCTTATCGACTGGCCACTACCTCAAAGCGGCAGGGTTTAATTGGCCGTTTATAACATCAGCTTTGGGACTGATTATGTTATTAGTATATGTATTTTTTGTCCTTGAAGAAACTGTGAAGAAGGTTCCCCCTGATGACGCCGGCTTTGATTCACCTCCCCAGGGTTTTGCTATCAAGCAGATGTTTCACGGCATCCATCACATGTTTGCCGCAGGTGATTGTAGGTTCAAGGCTACATTCATCACTCTTTTTGTCGCTTTCACCGTTTTTGTCTTTGCTGACTTGGGCGGCGTGTCCCTGATAACCCTATATGAACTCAATAAACCACTGTGTTGGACTGAGATAATGATCGGCTATGGCTCGGCGCTCGGCACGATGGTGTTCCTGACCAGTTTCTTAGGAGTGATGGCCTTCTCCTACTTGAAGGTGCCACAGACGGTCATCGTCCTGATGGGCTTCCTGTCCCTCATGGCAGGCCAAGTCATGGTGTCTTTCGCTAAAACAACACAAATGATGTTTTTGGGTAAGAAAACGGGAAAACTCAGTCAACACCTAACCTTAACCGTAAACCATAAATCTTTTGACTTGGTTTTTAATGTAGAAATGCACCTGTACACGTTAATTATTCAAAAGTTATTCTTATTTGTGTTAAACATACACAGTTATAATTGTTTATAATTTAATATTAAAGGTGCATTATCTAACTTTTTATGTGGTAAAAAACCCTTGATATTCAGGGAGCATGCAGCATGGCACCTATACTTTCCATCACAGCGGCCTCTATGACCAGTGCTTAATTTGATCCGGCTTTTGGGGGAACGCATTCCGGGAAATCGGAATTTTGAGCTTAATTGCATCCGGGAAATAAAATACTCCAACAACTTTTAAATATGCAATTATTTTGGGCTGTTCCCCCATAAAA